>PVJX010017054.1:0-39148 GCA_004027295.1 Dolichotis patagonum | reverse complement strand
CAGGGTGTAGCTCCCACTGGGGCTGCTTCCTGCGCTGTGCTCTTTACCAGTGATGCAGTGAGCACCATGGTTTCATTACTACATTGTTCTTCATGATGCTCCTACCTTGGACCCAGCATACCATGGACTGTAACTCTACGACTGTCAGCCAAATCAATCATTTTTTCCCTCAAGTTGTGAATATTGGATAGTTTTTCCCAACAATGGGAAAGGTAAACAATACATAGCCTACTCAGAAAAAAGGCACTAAATATAACCATGAGAGAAGCCACTTCAACCTACAAATGCTTGTGTTAATACAAAATAAAAACATTTTATAGAGATATCTGGGCCTTTTTGGGAGTAGTGTTGACTACCTTTAAAGTTAGTTTCTAAATTAATAAATTTTACTCTTTAGAGTAGCTTTGGGTTCTTAGCAAAACTAAACAGAAAGTCTAGAGTTCTTTTACACTTCCTATGCTGTCATATATATAAGCTCCTCATTATTAAAATCTCTTATTACAGTGGTAAATTTACTATAATCAATGATTCCTCGTTAATACATCTTTATCATTCAAAATCCATAGTTTTGATTAAAGTCACCTCATATACTCTTTCAGTGAAATGAGGTTTGACAAGTACCTGAGAACTGATCGATTAATAAGGTCAAGTTCAACAAAAAAATTGTCATTGGAGTAAGAGAAACGTGGCTATTAATTCTCAAAATACTTCTCACTTTGAACACATTCTATTATTGCTTCCGCTACTGTCTGAAGCAGTTCTGGATGTCCTCCTTCTTGTGCCTTTAGGTGGTGTGATCAAAAGTACAGTAAACGTTGCCACTGAGAGCCATCCAATGGTGAGTAGGCTTTTAAAAGCATTGTAACATGTCCTCAATCAAAATACTCTGTGTTTTGTCTATTTATCATTCTCTCCATTCAAACCCTGAACGACACTAATAACTTTACTGTGTCAGTGATTTTGCAGAGTACTGTATCATAGAGGAGAAATCGTATACAAGCATAGTATGTAACGTTTTAAATTGGATTCTTTTTTTTCATTTTCATTTTTTTAATTTGAAAACACAGAAAGAGTAAAAACGATAATATGGAATTTCAAAATAAAATACTAGGATATTAACACTAGTTAATATATTGCATATGGTTAAAGTGCCTTCTTTCAGTTCTTAATATTATTTCAAATTCCCTGTGTCTTTTAAGGGTGTGATAACTTTCATTTTTAGTTTTTAAAGTATCGTAGTTTAAGGATTTACTTAATAAAGGGCATTACAGTTACTTGCAGGCTTTAACAATTAATAATACAACTGCTGCAGATTCCTATGGGCAAGGTTTTGAGTGGACATATGTTGTCAGTTTACGATGACAAGTCATCCATTTCTTTTGAGTAAAACTCAAGGCATGAGGTACAAATTCCTCACGATGAATGTCTTCACAATGTATATCTAAAATGAACCAATAAATTACCCCCCACCTCTAAAAAAAGAATGTTCAATCAGGAAAAGAGGATGTGTTAATTAAAACAAACAAATAAAAAAGAGTTTTACTGTCTTCCAAAATACGTATATCATTTTCACCCCCATAAATAATAAATCAAAGTTCCTGTGGACCATATCCTTTAGCATTTGGTGTAGTCTGTATTACAAATTTGAGCCATTCTAGTCATTATTTTAATTTGAAATTACCTAAAAGCATACGACATTGACCATCTTTTCATTTGTTCGTCTGCCACCTGTACAGCTTTTCCTTGAGGTATCTGTTTAAATTGCCAATGTTTTCTTCAGGTTCGTTTCTTGTTGCTAAGTTTTAAATCTTTGTATGCTTTGGGTAACCATAATGTATAAGATATGTCTTCTATGTATATGTTTTCCCTGAGCCTGTAGTTATCTTTGCATCCTCTTAATAATTTTTTTGTAGAGTAAGTGTAATAATTTCCAATTTTCATTAAATTCAGTTTATCATTTTTTTCTTTTGAGTATCATATAATTTATGTTGTATATAAAAGGTTTTCTCTAATATTTCTCTAAGCATTTTATAAGTTTATACTTCACATCTAGGTCTATAATCCATTTGGATTTAATTGTGAAAGCTGCAAAGTCTGGTTCTAAATTTCAGTTTGTTTTGTTTTGTTTCTTGATGTCTACTTGTTCCATTATCAATTACTAAAAAAAAACTATGCTCTGTTTTATTAGCTTTGCTTCTCTGTCAGGATCAGTTGACTTCAATTGGGTGAGTTTATTTCTGAGCTCTCTGTTCTATTCTTTGATCTAATTGTGTATTCTTTTGCCAATCCCATGCATTCTTGATTACTGTAGCTCTAGAGTAAGGCTTGATATTGGGAAGCACCAGTGAGATGGTGTCATTTCCCTACTTTACTTTCTCCTATAATATTGTCTTGGGTACTCTACATCGTTTTCCTCCCCACCTAAACTTCTGATTCACTTTGTTTATATAGTGATGCAATGTCGTGGGGGGGGTCCCCTGTGTCATGACCCCCTACCCTGTTCCTCAGGTTTATGTCCTCACCCTGGTGAGAAATGCAAGAGTGGGGCGAAGTTGACCCAAAGCTTAAGGTACTCCAAGTGGAAAATGGAAATGTTAAGTCTGTGAAGAGTTATGAAGATGATGTCAGAGAATGAATGGAGGGTGAAGCAGAGATTTATTCATCAGGTGAACAAAGGGGAGGAAAGGCTGCCATAGGGCAAGGGGAGTCCCACCAGGCGTTGCGCTGCTCTGCCCATTCTACAGGGGTTCTAAGCCAGTCAGGGTCCTAGCCTTGGTTGCTGGGGTAAGCTGTTGCTAATGTGTGCTGTTACTAAGGTGGGTTAAGGTTCATGGAGTTTTAGGGAGTTTCCAGTGTACTCTAGGTGGTCTCTAAAAAGAACCACTCTGCACCTGCAAAGATTTCACGAAGGGCAAGTTCCAGTATGCAGCTTGTTACTTCCAAAGCCACCTGCCCTGTCAGCCACTTTGTGCCCTCCTTCCCTGTTTCATCTCTTCTCCTTGTCCTTACAACGTCTTGGTTTACTTATTTAAAATGATACTGTGTTTACATTATTGGAATACTCTGGGAATTTATGAGAAAATGGGTTTAAAGTATTAACAAGCTTTTACAAAATTATTAAAAGAAAACATAGGCACATGTCTATGTGCATAAAATTTTGTATTACAGATTTTATTTACACATGTATGAAATTCTCAAAATTATATTTCTCATATTCTTACAGGTGAAACATCCACTTATTTAAATAAACCAACTATTGAGAATATTTTATTATGATTGAAATAAAACTCAACTAAAATTGACAGAAATAAAAATATCACCATTTGCACTTGCATCAACATTTTGTGTGTATGTGTATATGTATGTGTGCGTGTGTTTGTATGTGTGTGAAACACTTAGGTACATGTCTTCCAAATATACACGGAATCTATGTAAGGAGAATATCAAAACTCTTGTGAAAGTTACCAAAGATGAGCTGAATAAATGGAAAGAGATTCTTAGTGAGGTATTTGTGGATATCACCGTAAGGGATCTGATTGGCCTGTTTCAGACGACTTTAACTTTCTGACTTCACTCTTCTTGGAGGACCTAATTTCCCCATTTTCCTCCTGTAGGATCCTAGGTTTTGAGTCCGTCTCACTCCACCTACCCACTCCCTGCCAGGGTGAGGACAAGAACCTGAACAATTGCAGGGTTTTTTTTTTTCACCACACTTGTGCAAAAAACCTCGTGCAAGTGCTGAAGTGAGCCAACAGTGAGGCTGTTTTCACTACCATGTTTGACACAAGTCTATTCCTGATCGATAGCACCTTGCTATGAATTTAGAGAAATGTTCTAGTGATCAACATTTTATAAAAATGTTTTCTTTTAGTATGAAATATCTATTTAAACAGATGATTGAATCCTTATCACTAAAACTTTACAGAAAATGAAGATGCGATGGGAATTAAAGGTGTAAAATCTGCAAACATGCATGATATTTAGAATGAAGAAGGATAAAACTAATTTTAAAACAGAGTTCTCAAAATATAATCTTCAGGTTTTAGCTACTATGGACATTTCTATCTACCCATCCATCAATCATCCATATTTTTTCTTCTGGTATTTGTCTGTTGTCACTAACTTGTCCTTTTTTTCCTTTATAGAGAAAATTCTTTATTCCAGACCCTGGTCCACTCCTCCCTTTGTGTTTCAGAAGTTATTTCTTTAATTAAGTTCTACATTATCCATCTTAGATCACTGCAACAGTTTCTTTTTTCTCCCAAAGGACAGAAGATAAACAAGTGTTTGTGTGTGCGCATGCATGCATTGTGAGTGCGTGATATAGATTCAATTGATAGCTTAATTAAATCTTTTCAATAGTATGTGGTTTATGGCAAACTGCTTAAACAATGTTCTACTCTTTTCCACTCTTTTGTGGGCAGAATCCACTTTCCTGACACTTAATCCTACGTTTGACACTGTGACTTAATTTGTCCAATAGATTTTAGCAGAAAAGGTGCAAATAGAATTTTAAAACGTTGTACAGTAAATTTTAAATTGTACACACTTTTGTAATTGCTAAGGAAAGGCCCCAAATCCAGGAAAATAAATGCTTCTTGGATCCATTCTCAGATATCAATGTATCAGTCTCAGCACGTCTACAGATCTGTCACACCAATGATTTAAAATTACTGAGTTTGACTGCGGGTAGCATCAATATTCTATGCATTTAAAAATACAATGACGTGTTTAGAAAATAATCCATTTATACGAATAGGTACACTTTGCACACAAGCAGATTCGTTCTATTACAAATGTCTGAATCAAAACTATCAAGATTTATTTCTACTTTGAGATCAAAAATCACCTTGGAATTCTATTTATTCCAATGAATACAACTCTAATGTCTACTATTAACAAAATCATGCTCTGAAAAATGAGCTCCATCACATATTTCCTGTCTCATCTTCCATTTATTACTGATAAGGAGTAGGATTTTAATCTCCAGAGCTTTGCCTCCTTGCATGCTTTTCTTTGATTTAGAGTTCCTTTGCCAACTAAAGTAATATGAAAAATTACCAAAACAGCATACTTAAATTTAAGTGGTTATTGTCAATATTTTAATCAAAACTGTGATGATTATAGATTATTTGACAGTTTTTATGCAACCGCAAAACAGTATTTGCCAATTAGCCAATTCTACACACCCTGGCTCTGCAGAGCAACACACAGAGGGACGCAAGAGAGCAGATCAGCAAGTGACCCTCTTGGAAGGGAGAGTGCACGTTAGGATTCTGGCACAGGCATTCCTTACAGTAACTATGAGAAATCAAGCACTCTTACTTGATTTTAATTTCCTCATCTTTGAGTATGGTTTATAAAAATACCATGAGAGTATCTTCCAGCTCCTACGATCTATGATTCCATCATTTCCTTAGGTATTGGTCTCTATTTTCAGGGAACTTTTGGGAAACCAGCCCACAGGAGAAGAGGAAGAATCACCTTTTGTTTTCCCTGGGGACATGCACAGCTCTTACCATGACAGAGTCAGGCATTACTCCTACACCCAATGATGATCTTAATTTTGGATTGCTCCTGCTCTTTCTCCTTTTCTTTTCCTTCCGAGTACTAAAACCCTACAAGCTCTTCCACTGGAACTTGTTATCATCTATGCACAGAGGTTATGTTTCCCATTTTCCAGTTGAGTAACTCCCACTCAGCCCCAGGTCGCATTCACCTTCACCTCAGGAAAGCATTCCTTGAAGCCTACATTAGGTACCTCATTACCATCTTCAAAACGCACGGTTTTTCATTCTTAGCATTCATTGTTCTTAAAATTATTTGCCATGGGTCCATTTTTATTGTAAGTAAAGCGAAAGCAATGACTAAGTTTCTCTCTCTCCCTCTCTGTCTTGCCACATGTCCCATTCCCTTCACAATTCCTGGCATATAATTACAACTCAATGAATAATTTGAAATTGAGATTTTTTTAGTATTCTACTGCACTTGTTCAGATTCCGGGGGTGTAGAAACAAAGGGCTTAGTTCTTATGGCAGGTTGGGGTAAACAGATTTAAATTGGACATTTTAGAAGCAATAATTTTGTGAAGGAAGTTGATGTATTAAATGAAAAATAACCCTTTAAGCCAATAAAGACAAAGAACAAAAATAATAAATCATACTTAAACATAAGTTTTGATGAGTCACACTTAAAATTAGTTTATTCGATGAGGCAGATTGAAATGTTGTCATGAAAATCTCACACAAAGTATTACATGTGACTTTGTAACTTTTCCTAGACAAGAAAAAACACTTTATACAGATTACATAATTTTAACACAACAAAACAAAAAAAATATGAAAATGATATGAAGAGAAATCTGAAAACTCATAGAATGACAATGCTAGTAGGTACTCCCTGGATTAGCACTGATAAACGATCACTAGAGAATATGGTATTAAATCACGAGATAAATCTGGGAGAGAATTATTACATGAGAATTCAAAAAACAATGAATGAAATGGATATACCAATATTTAATTTACCAAGTGTAATAAAAATAGAAGTACAGAACTAAAAAAAAAAAAGGAAAAGTAATTTGGGTCAAGGTACTTGTTTTTGAAGATATGGAAAATGCCCTTACAGCAAATACTAAATCAGTGATGCACACAGAACACCCCAAAGGAAAATAGTTATTTACATAAATGAATTTAGGCTCCAACCTAATTGTACAAACGTCAAAATAAATGTCTGTAACTTGTTAATATTATATTAATATGATATATATTTGAATCCTCAGAAGCTAGAAAATTCACATTCACTTTCTATGCAATTAAAAATTGTTTTAAGCATCGTATTATTTGAATGCTACACAGAAAAATCTCTTAGGAAAAATACCCTTACCCTTAAAAATATTCTATCACCTTAGCATGTCTGGGAGAATATTTGATGTTCTTAGAATTTCACTTGAGTAAAAAGACAGGATGCAGGAAAATAGGAAGTAGTTATGTAAAATAAATTGATATAAAAAAGCCTTACATAATTTTATTTCACTAATTCTATTTTTATAGCATTAGGAAGCTAAAGAGAGTATGAGCAGGTTAAGATAATCATAAATTTCTAACAACATCTTAGTGGATACTTATGCATTATTTATTCATTATTGGGTTTCTGCTTTAGTGCATATTTTTTAAAATTAAAAATTTAAGAATTAACTTTTAATAACACAGTAATTCTTATACAAAAGCCATTTTGGTTTTACATCAATCTTCTGGAGTTCTTTCACAGATTAGAGATGATGTATTTATAGAGCCATCCTCTTGAGTGGTAGGGAGTAGTGTGGACCACCGGAGCTGTTTAGGTGTATGAATTAAAAAAAAAAAGCATACATGTACATAATTATTTTCCCAGATATCTATATTTCTCCAGTGCACAAATACATTGTGAAGATAGATTTTTTTAAGTCATTGTTACCTGAAATACAGCAGGACTCAATTTTGGGATTTAAAATGGTAGCTTTTTCTTGAAGGGAAAAGATTAAGAGGAACAAAAAATTATATTTGTTGAGCACAAGTGAAACAATAAAAAGCATGTTTATGGAGACAAGGAAGGATGATTCCACTTCCAATAAGAATCAGTTCCTCTGAAGAGCAAGGCAGGTGTTTCTCAGATACTCACTGCCAGAATTAGAAGATAAGTGGTTGACTGTAGTGAGTTTTTATTTTGTATGGCTTTGCATAAACCTACGTGTTTTAATGGAAAATGGAATGCAGATGCTATTTTCCACCCTTTATTTGTTACTTGTGTACAATTTTAACTTTTATAAATTCTGCTGCATCTTTCGCATGTTTATCATAGATTTAATCTAGTTAGAAAAAATAAAAACTTGAATTTTGCAGAGCAGAATCACTTCCACATTTAAAAATAATTTCTGAGTTTATATTTTCTTTTCTACCTAAATAATTTTTAATATAGTATTGTTCTTGCCTTGTTAATTGTTAAACACTGTCAAAATATTCTGCTCCTAATTTTCTCCTTCATTCCTTCAGAGTAATATTGCTAAAATAATACAGTTTACAATAATGTTCAGATTCAAGCACTAATGAAAAATATTAACATAGAAATTTGTTTATATTTTAAGGTGCAATAAACAATAAATTGGTCATATGTAAATGTACAGTTTGATAAATTTTAACATATGGCTACATGTGTGAAATCACTATCAGAGTCAAGATACTGAACACATCATCCACAAAGGTTTGTCCAGTTTGTTAGTAATTAATTCTCCTTTAACTAATCCCACTGCCAAGATAACAATCTGTTTTGAGACACTACAGATTATAGTTATTGTTTTCTGGAATGTTACCTAAATAAGTGGATGCAGTGTGTACTCTTTCGAAAGGCTGATTTATTTCCATCAGCAAATGATTTTGATTTTCATTCATCTTGCATGGGTTAACAACTTTGTGATTATTGATGAGTAGCTATTGAATTGTGTACATAGAACTTAATTTCCTTATATACAGTATTCACGTATGGATGGACATTTGGGTTGCTTCCAGTTTGGGGAGATGTTTTTATAAAAAATTGATTTACATATTCTTTACAAATCTTTGTATTAACACTGGATTTCACTTATCTTGAGAAAATATCTAAGAACAAAATGGCTGGTTTGTATGGTAGGTTTACGTATTGGAAACCACTAATGTGTTTCAAAATACTACCCTATTCTATCTTCCTTTTGATGCTGTGAATTTCACTTGTTTTGGTTTCTTACTAAACCAGTACTTTTAAATCTCCACTTGTCTAGTGGATGTGTAATGTTTTTAAGTACTTGTTTGTTGTACTCTTGAGTAATTAAAATTCATTATAAATTATGGATATCTGTTTTTCTTTATACATTCTTTCAAATATTATCTTCTGAACTTTTCATTATCTTAATGGTACCTTTGATGATTATATACTTTTAATATTGTTGAAGTGTAATTTATCATCTTTTCTATATTTTAGTCAGCTTTATTGCTATTGCAAAATGCCATGGACTAGTTAAGTTAGCCAACAGGAGCTTATTTCATAGGGTCTAGAGTTTGGGAACTCAGAGACTGTCTATACAGTTAGTTTCTGGCAAAGGCGCTTTTGGCCTCTTGCTGCAAGTCTTCACTGGGCAGAGCGAGAGAAAATCTACAGGTCTCTGGTGTCTCTTCTCACAAGGCACAGAGCTCATCACCCAGTTCTTGTGACCTCTTCGCCATCTCCAGAGTCCCATCTCCATATTCCATCATTCTGAGGCATGAGGCAATGTAGAGTTTTGGCAGGCCATGGATATTCAGTTCATGTATGCAAAATGCTATTTCCCCTTAAAAGTTTGCCTTGCTTGAGGTCAGTGGACTATTCTTCTACAAATTATTCAACATTTTTCTGCAATTTTAGCCCTTATTGAAGTCTATAATACATTTCAAATTGATTTCTGCATACTGTTGGAGATAAGGGAGAGAGAAACCTTTTTGTTTTTTAACATGTAGCCATCTGATTATTTCAATACGAATAATAATGGAAACTGGAAATAGGGCTCACTAGCTCTTTGTCTGGTAAGTTCAGTGCTGGGGTGGATTCCTGGATATAAACAAAGATTTTTTTTTTTCTCCATTGAATTCCTTTACAATTTGCTAAAAATCAATTATCTACATAAATGATAGCCTATTTCTGGAATGTACCAGAAATCTTAAGAGAAAAAAGGTCATCAGTACAAACTGAGTGATAGCTAAACAATTATGTCTCAGTGTAATAATTAATCATACAAAAACTAAAGAATTATGCAATACTCAAATCACTTCAATCACTCTCATAATTTGAGGACAAAACTAAGTGACATTATAACTTAGCCACAAATCATGACAATAAGGCACATGTACTAACATTAAGAAAAGAATATGTCTGTTATAGGTCTGTTATTAATTGAAAGATTATTACTGAATCTTCAAAATTCTATGAAAAGAAAACAATGAACTGACTCAAATAAAATCGTATTTTCTGTCAGTACACAATTTTTTGTGTGCCCATTCTTAGTGTATTTTCATACTAGAAACATAATACTACATTTTACAGATAAAGAAATAAAAAATAAATATAAATAAATGTCTGAAAACCCTCAATTATAATGTAGATATTCCCTTCTTTCTAGTTGAAGCAAAAAAAGAATTAATGACTATGTTAATCAGAACTCACTTAATTGATGACAGAGTTATTTAGGGACAGAAACTAAACTCATCATGTTTTAAATAAGAACTTTATAGCTTCACACAAACTAAGTTCTAGAGTTCTCTTCAGGAAGTGCTAAATTTAGGAATTTCAATTACGTCCACAAAACTATGTTTTCCTTTCTGTTTGCTGGTTCTGCTTTGTCTCTGTTGCCAAGTTATTGACATAAGATTACAAAAGTGACCCAAAGAGGCATCAAGTGAATTGACCCTTACAGTTTAGAGTCTCAGAAAAGAGATTTCCATTCACCCAGAATTTATACATCTTTTGCCCAGATCCTGGATTGATAACTGCATCAAAGGAAACTTTGATTAGTTCAGCCCAAACCTATAGAGCCATACAAAATTGGAAGAGATAAGGTTCATTAAAGCCTAGAGTGTTTAAATCACTATAACAAAGAGGAAGGATTGCTTGTAGGAAGACGAAAAAGATTATGCAGTCAAAGAGAAAAATTATTCACTATTTGAAAAATATTGATAATATTTAATTTGAAAAATACTTCCAAATTAACAAACACTTATAAATAAACTATCAAGATAACACATTCATTATTTTTTAAAAGTCTTTAAAAGAAAGCATATTTCTACATATTTGAAAACCATTGTCTTAAAATTTCCTAACAAATATGGTCTGAAGAGACTTAGAGCCAAAGGAGAAAATTAAAAATTGTTGTTACCTTTAAGCAAAATTATCCAGGCAGTTTTATAGTTATTTTTCACTCTAAAAATATGTGTTATTCAAGGTATTACAGAGCATTACAAAATGTCTTGACTATTGGCTTAGTATCAAAACTACTGAAATTTGATAAAACCACACCAAAAAAATGTAGACCAAATTTATAAATATAATTGTATGCACAAATTTTACTGAAAATATTAGAAAACTGACTGAAAACTATATTAAAAGATTTTTCCATCATGTTTCAAAAAGCTGTTTTGGAGGAATGGAAATATGTACTAATATTAGGAAACCTACAAACATACTTAAGTGAGTGACATAGTTAACCATATTTGAATTAATGGATGCTGAAAGTTAGAGAAAAGTGCTTAAGTTCCTAGAAAGTATATACTTTGTTTCCCAAATATCCTTGGTCAATGAATTAAATGTTCAAATAATAAAGCAGTTTCTACCAACAAAATATTAAGACATCCAGGTCTTGTCACTGTTACTTGATAGAATTTTAGGAGTTTTAGTGGGCTACAATAGATTCCTGGCAGGAGTCATCATATAATTTCAACAATGCAGGCAAACACACTCAATAAGAGAGAGAATAATAGAAAATTGCTGAGCCCACGTGACCATGCTAAACAAGCATCCAACATTAGAGTCTATCTTTCTTAGGACATGTCACTTGATAACAATAAACCTACACTTGTCCAAGCAATTACTACTTCAGCTGCCTGTAATTACTACTAAATTTATGCCTAATTATTATGACACTGAATGATCAAATAATTAAAATGAGCAGAAATGTCAAATAACATAACTGAATACTACCTATATATGAAAATTGACAAGCTTATAATGATGATGATACAAATATAAAAGAAAAATAAACATGTTATAAAACAGCAAAATAAAGCAAATATTTAGGAATAAAATTATGAATAATAAATAATCTATTTTTAGCAATATAAAATTTAAATTTAGGGATAGAATAAAATCCATTGAGAAGACATATCAGAAGAGTATTTGATAAAAAAACAATATGTACACTTAATGCAATTCTAATGAACATTACTTAGAATATTTTCAGGTTATTCAACAAAATTATTTTAAAACACAAGTATATAAATGTACAAGAATTCTTAGAACAATCCCAAAATGGAATAAAAGTATCATAGAGATTTATCCGAAAGATATTTTGAACAGAAAAATCTTAAAATTAGTGAGATTAGAATGGCGTGCATGAACTTAGAAGACAAAAAATAGTTACATATATTCAAATGAACAGGAAACTTACATGAAAAATGTACCATTTAAAATCTCTTAGGAAGTGATAACCTTCAGCATAATGATGCTAGCAAAATAATCTTTACATCTAGGTGAAAATACTGATATGACATGAAAATAAATTCCAAATGGATTAGAAAATAAAGTGTAAGGGAACACATTGAAATATATTGTAACTCTGACAAAATCTTTGAAGAATCCACAACACATTAAGAAATCCAGATAACATGAAGGATTGGTAGTTTACAAAAAACAAAAATAAAAGCAAAAACAAATAAAAAAAAGCTTTGTGCAGAAAACCTACATTCCATAATTTCATTATAGATGGAAGAAAGTATATGTACTGTGTAATCTGAATTAATTTTTTATATTCTTGTGACAAAAAGTCTCTATATTTTATAAAAATAAAGACTACACAGAGGAAAGTTGGAAAGGAATAGACTAAGTTAGATTGTATGCCAGTCACATTGCTAGGCTCTCCATTAGAGCAAATTTATCCAAAAAAACCCACACACACAGGCTCAACAAAAGAGCAGGTTATTTCTCCCTCATGCTGCTGAGTGATATAAACTGGGAACAGGAATACCTGAGGGAGCTCTGCACTCCATTTTCAGACACACAGCCGAAAAGAGAAAGCATCATGGATTCCTAGCTATGCTACGTGGACGCCATAGCTGCATTTGGAAGAGAAGAACCAGATACCAGTGCTTTGGTCTGGGAGTGGCTCTGGTTCCTTTCATGTGTATTTTGTAGTCACATGACCACATTTCAACAGGACAGGAAAGATAAGTCTTTTTTTACTCAAAATGAGAGGAAACCAGATCACTGTGACCACAGATGACTTTCACAGAAAATAAAGCAAAACTTTCAAGGAGAATAAAAACCTACTAGCTATAGTCATTGAAAATATGACCAACAACAATGTTGTTATCAAAACAATATAAAATTTAATATTCATCGAATTGGAAATCATCTAAATGTTTGGTAACGTTTTCTATTAAATGGAAGTAAAAGGTCCCTATTTTGTGAACAAAATTTCAGAAATAATTGTTCAGAATATATTACTGATTAATTACTACCATTTTCAGAATTGACTTCTCCATTTTAAAAAGGTAGAAGAGCATTGGGCAAAAGAATGTTTATTTCAATATTAATTTACAATGAAGTCAATGAATTAAATGGCTATTTATTCGCATTGATTGTCATGTCTATCTTGTTAACTATTTCATGATCACTGAGAAAAACAACAATGATCCACATTTGTTGACAGGAAAGACAGTCATGATACATTGATAAAAATATGTCTGTAGTAAAATATGAATATTATATAAAAATAAGTCAAAAGTGAGAAGGATGGAAAGGAAAAAGAAGAAAAGTGATTGAGGCAGAGAGAAAAAAGTATAAAAAGGAAAAGAAGGAAGAAATCTGTGTACTGCTGTAAATACAATGTAAAATTTGCATACCTGATATTTTCTAAGTTATTTTTACAGTTCTCATCATTATTTAAAATACTGTCAGAAACTGTCTGTAAAATATGGCAATAAATCCACCAAAGTATTATTTGATGAATAAAAAGTTTCTATCAGTAAATAAACATTTAAAGAATGCAAATGTTTTTATTTAAACCTAATTTTGGGTCTGATAGTTGTGAATAGTCAATTTTGATTTTTTTGGTATTAGGTTATTTTATCTAGAACATATGCCCTAACTACTAAAAGACTTTGAATTTGGCAAACAGTGGAATTTTATTCCTCAGCTGTACAATGAAGTATGGGGACTCTGAGTTCACAACAGCTCATTAAAAATTAATGATTCTAAATATTTAAGGAAAATAATCATCTTTAATGAAAATGTTCCATTTTCAAATTGTGGGTCATTCCATAAAACCAGATGGCATCATCAAAATTTTAAAGTTTGGACAAGTATTTTAGTTGACATCTATTTCAAAATTTAAATGTCTAAATAAGTTTAAAATTCAGCTAAAATGCTGGAAATAATATAAATATTTTAAAGACTACAGCTTAAAAACACAGCATTTAGGGTTATGCCATTTACTATCCATTTGATCTTAAATTGGCTAATCTGATGTGCTTAGATTTCACCGGATCAGTAGAGATAACATCATTTGTTACTTCACAGGATGATTGCAGTAATTCCGTGAGGCTATACATGTGCTTACAGGAGCACATGGTCCTACTTTATGGCACTAGTTACCATTCAACGGGTGTTAGATACTAGAACTGCTGTGAAGGATACATCCTGTCAGACAGCAGAATGTTAAGTAAACAACTGTAGCATCTAATTTCTAAAAAGAAGGAGTAGTGTCACTGTTACAATACTATAAAGATTGGAGATATGTTTGTATATACTTCTATCATGAGTTTTCAATTAAAGAATATCAAATAACTTATATGGAAATAAAAAAGGAATATGGCGACTTCCCACTGAGAATCAGGTGGGTTTTGCCCCATTTGATTTCTATGTGTTCATCGATGTGTCTATTAATGCATGTGCATATATTTTATTTTTGTATGTAGCTGATGGCACAGGGAAGCTAAGGAATTAAATTCAGTGCTTTGGTGCTTTAGGTTTGATTAACCTCATTTCTTCTTAAAATCCCTCAGTCACCTAGGATATAATATGGCATATTGAAAAAGAATGGAATCAGCAGTTTTATCTATGCTCTGCTTTAAGTTACTGATCTACTATTCACATTAATCATCAACTAACTCTTTCATTCATTCTTTTACATATTGTGCACATTTATTATATTATTAGTCTATATTAAGTATTGCATAAGGAACGTTAGGCTTTCTGAAAAGGCAAAAGTGAACAAAGCTGACTACTCTTTCTAGCATCATAGTGCTCACATCTTAGTTTGTCTACCTGCAGAAGTGAATAATAATCCTTACCTCTTGCAGTTCTAATGAGATTTAATGAGTAAATACAGGCACAAATATTGGAATATACAAGGCTGTAATTGTTCATTACCCCTTTCATGCTCCATAGTCTTTTTAAAGATGAAAATGAAAATATATCCAAAAAGTAGTGCAATGTTAATGAATACTAATGTGTCTACTGTGAAGAACTCTCTTCCTTTTCATTTTGTTTCTGATTAATATGCATTTTAAATACTAGTAATATAAAGTAAGGAAACAAACTAATGTCTCCTGTGGAAATGGAGCAAAGTGGACAGCAAGGTTATTTCCTTTGCAACAGGAACATCGAGTGTCATATTTTGGCACATATTTTAGTGAACACAAGTGTTCTGGAAATCAGGATGGTCATACCTTGTTATGCTTAACATAGATGTTACTGATTTTAACAAGTTAAAAATACCTACTTCTGAAAAACATGGTTCCTTTTTATTCATTTCTTCTATAGTATATAGTAATAGTTCTCTACTGTGGACATGATAAATTCTAACTGGATAAAATTATACTTAAAATACAAATGTGCTTTATTGACTTGCAATATTTGATTGTCATTATGTATTTGAAACCTGACACTGTCCAAGATATACAGGTAAAAAGAAGCATAGATAGTTCCAAAGATTGGAGCTGAAGTTCTAAAACTAAAGGCGACCAGTCAAATGCATATTATTTTGCATTCACAGATACATTTTTGCCTCTCAGTCAGTAAAATAGTCCTAAAATACTAATTTCAATTATATCCTTAGAGCTTTTATATCGCTAGAGTTTTTCATTCATTTAAAGAGAACGAAAAGCAGTTTTACCAAATGAAAGTAACAATCTTCCCCATTCGCATTCTATCAGCTCTTAACAATTTTTCCAATTTTGGTTTTGTAAGAGATTTCATATACAGCATTTGATATCATATTATCTTAAAGTAAAGTTTCCAAAGCTCTCCCTTAGGTAATAAGAAAAACAACAATCAAAATCACATTGTAAGAAAAAACTCTACAATATATACTTTAGTTATTACATTTAAAATTTTTAAAACTTTAAAAGACAAACTACAATAAAATATACATTGAATTAAAAGGAAAAGTACATTCATTGCTAGCGTTGGTGAAATTTACAGATGGGAAAAATGAAGGTACCGTTATATCAAATCTGGAAACGTTTAGAGCAGGTGTTCCATTTAGAACCAACACACTACTCAACAGAAAGCATGATAATTATGGGATTATTTTTAGCAGGTGAAGTTGCTGAAACTATTTGTATATCAAAATTCCAAAATTTTCAAGATTAATCCTGCGTCAACCTTAAGGTCTTGTTTTACATTAAAGAGAACGCAAAAATGTGATCCTCAGAGTAAAAAAAGGGTAATATCGTGAGAATATATTTTAGTGTATAAAACTTTATTTACATAGAACAAATAATTTGTTCTGCTTAGCTGAATAAATAATTCTGATGACACAGCACAAGGAGCTGCTAGCAGAAATATAACAACAAGACATATTTAGTATATGTAGTAGAGAGTTTATAAAATACCAACTGTCATCTCTGATGGATAAAGAATTAAGGAAGATATTACAGAAGGACCATTTGAATTTTGGATTTGCAGATAAATTAAAATTGGAATAGTGATCCCGGTACAATTTACCTAATACTGAATGAAAAAACTATGTGTAACAACTTTCTGGGTTTAAGGAATTTCGGACGACTTGATTAGAGTTTAGACAAAAACTTAAAGATGGAGAAAGCTGGACAACGGATCAGTGAAGGCTTTGGACTTTGCCCTCAGTCAGTAGAAAATTCAGCCTTTTAGCCAGAGTATAATGTGATCACCTCTCAACACTAGGTGATATTTAGTAATATTTAGTTTAGCGTGTAAGACACAATATGAAAGGCTAAGAATAAAACACGGAATTATTCATTTAGAATCTCATAGCTTTGTTTCAAATATCTCATCTCTGTGATACTTATATATGAATATTTGCATATAATTTATTACTACTTTATAATTGAGAGAGAGAAGAGAGAGAGAATGGGTTCTTTCTATATTCGATAATTCACTTAATACATAGTATACTGCAGATTCTTGGAAGTTTTAGATTACTATTGATCAAAGCTAAGCAGAAAGAATAAAATAATGGTAAATTGTTCCACTTTTCTCTGAATTTCCTGTTCTTGAATTACAGAAGAATAGAGTTGTGTAAATATCAACAAAACTCCCCTACTATTACACTCTGATTATAAGTTTTAATAACTGTATTTTTTGTTTAATAACTGTATATTTTGTTGAACTGTATATTTTTGTTGAATTAATGTAGTTTTTAAGATTTAAATGACTACAGATTTTCTGAAAGGTATTGTATACAAAATGAAAAAAAAAATGAAAAAAGAATGTAATGATCCCAGATTCACTTAGTCTTTGTGCTGGGCAACACAAAAGGAAAAATAAAATTAATAAATTGTTTGAATGTATACTAACATTTCCTTGTGTTGTATCTTTATATTACTTATTAGGGGTAGATGTGGAATTTAAATGCAAGAAAAACATATTTAAACTACAATCAGGCTAATCTCTCTTTTTTAACTGATACTTACACAGAGTTTCTGAACTATCCAAATTAATATTGTACCAAATTTAGTCACCAGTTTAAAAAAAATACAGAACAAATGTGTCCAGTCTCCCTGACAACATCATGCATTCATTTCAATGTGTCCAGACACAAAGGCATAGCAGTGGTTGAAAAAGGAAACTCAGATTAAAAATTATTGTTATGCAAGGCAGAGATTTTCACAGGCATTGTTTAATTGATAAGATACAGAATAAAGAATTTTGCCATGATGATAATAATAAATTCAGGCCACATAACATTGTGATGGCCTGTTTTGCATTTTCTTTTCTTAAAGCAAAAGTTTTAATTGAATTTATTAACAGTTATGAAGTTAGAAATTTGCATTTCTAATAGGAACATTGTGTGTATATACTGACTTTAATCAAGGCTCAATATGTGTCTAAGATATGCACCCTTTCACAATCTATCTCATAAAATTAAGCCAGAATAAAAGTAGAACTAGAATAAAATAGTTTACGTTTGCATGTAATTAACCATTAATCTGTACCTTGACCAACAGTGGGATGAGTAGTAGGATATTTTATAATTTTGTGGTTTATGATTTACAAAGGACTTAAAAAAACTCAACTGGAGACCATGTATTTGATCTGAAAACATCACTGATGTACTAGAGAAAAATCAGCACTGCAAAATATTTGGTAATTTAATTCCATTACTGTTGTATTTAAGAATTTAACACTTTGCAGACTTTGCCCAGGTACACTATCTAAGGAACAGGAAATTGCGTCAATTTTCTGTGAAAGACTAAGCTATCCAGAGCCAAAGAAGTACAAGGACAGCATAACAGACAGGGAAGAGATGAGGGATACAAAATAGACACATTTTAAATGAAAAAAACCCCTCATTTTATTTAAAAATAAGTTGGATCATCATTGTTAGTAAAAATAGGAAATGATTTTTGCTGTAATATATTCTCATTTGTGCTCTAGAAAACGTTTTTGACTTTGTAGATGCAATTAAACTTGAATTTAAAAGTAATCTCTGGTGGCGTTAAGATAACATTCCTCACAGTAGCAAGTTGTCATTACCTTTGTAGTTAACCTTGAAGCCAACAGATCCAACGCTTTCATCTGTTTGAAGGTGCAGCCACATTTGGCTACTCATGCTCACTATCAAGTCTGGTACAAAGCTGCCACTCAGCCTACAAAGAGATGGACACAGAAGGAAAAGATGGGTTATTAACACACTCTGCATGCAATTTATGAGATGGACCTGTTTCTCAGTACTCTCTATGCTAGAGAAAAAAATACTGTCAGAAAAACTTACAGGTCTGTGTTGATGTAAGAGACAAATTACATAATTTAATGATCAAGCTCTATCATTTTAAAAATATCATTTTATATGTTTAACTAGGTTAGCTCTTTTATATCCCTGAGGCAAAATTACTATGTTTTAGACCATCAGAGAGACCTACATTTCTTTTGAACTAAAAGGAAAAAGATAATCTATATGAATCTTCAAGTGTTTTTAGCACCAAGAATTTATCTCAATTTATCCTTTAAAATTTAGCAGAACTTTATTTGAAATATTGTGAAAGATTCAAATACTATGAGAGAAACAAAAGAAATCACAAATAGTATTATTTATCCTTTCAGATGGCAGATATTGAAAATGTGAACCTTAATATCCATCACCTAACTGAAAGACTACTTATGTCTTATTTATGTATTTATTTATTTATTGTAAATAGATTTATTTAAAGTAAGCTGCTGCATGAATTTTTCATGTAGCATAATGAACTTTTGCATTAGTAATCTCTCATTCAGTAGTGTATACTTTATAACATAGAAGGGAAATTACTTCATATTTTATCATTAATAATATTGTAGTAACATATTTGAAATGAAGTCAAGGATCATACAAAGGAAGAAATCAAATGAATAAACAAGGCCTTTAGAAGAAAAATCTATCAAGAATAGAAAGAGGACGAAAGGTGATTCCCTGTAGTCAATGTCCATATTAATAGAGATTCTAATTCCATGCTAAAAAGACAGGCTTTTAAAAGAGAAATACTAAACACTAGCCTACTTTATTGCTCAGGCCACAAATACAATTGGAAAACTCCATCAGGAGAGAAAATATAAAGTTTTGTTTCATTATTAGAAGGAAAATCTAAGGCAGTGTTCAATGACTGTCTCTTGTACCTGTTATAATTCAAGCAGGGGATGGCAGCACAGATGACTCCATCCTTGAAGCAACCATGGCCACAAGATGCCTTACTTACTATTCAGCCACCAAACCTCTAAAAATGACATCAAAATCTGCAATATCCTTGTGGCTATGGTCTATGTCCATGATGTCTAGTGTACTTTTTTTAATGCAAATTTACCCCAATGAAACTGAGTAAAATATAAATTAGTTATGATGTCATATAAGATATTGAGGAATATTGTCTAGATGTCAAGATACTGTGCTTGTTTGGGAGCACATATGCCAAGATATCAAGATATTATGAGATATTATGAAACTTTATATCAATATTAACTTTATATTAATATTTATATTCATCTGCTTCCTGTCAAAAACTTAAAATTATAAAACACAGACATGTCTGTACATTGTCTATTGCTCTGGGCTAGATGTGATTGACTCAGTGAATGTTTAATTCGAAACATATTTATTATATTGAAATGCGCATTTCTTTTAATACATTCTAAATTCTCCTACTTGCTTCAAATATAATTATCTTATCATTCTTGCCACTTTCCAGAGCCGTTCTGGGAATCCTCTTTAGTTGAGCTGCACAGTTGCCTTGATGTCCTGCACCAATTCGATTCCTTTATCTTCCTCGATCATTTTGAGTGTGGGCAAAATCCAGAAGTTACAAGATTCCAGAACCGTTAAATAAAATGGATATGGCACATCAAAATGTTTTTGTGAATGATCTTCCATTGGATGGCACTTGGCAATGACAGTCATAAAATTTGGTCCACAACTTGAAAAGATAGTCATTAAAGGGGACTTCCACAAGTGCTCCAGTAAATCGCAAGAATGATGGCTGGAATAGGTATGTGCAAAGCACGAACAAGTATTTTGAGGAAGATTAATGGCCAGGAGTCTTAAGGAGATAAATTTGTTAAAAAATTTAAACATTTAATGTATTTTTGATCCTGTGTCATACATTACACACTATCATTTGAAACTTCTATTAAACTTTGTGAATTTTGAACGGAGGACTGGAATTTTGGAGAATTTTAGGTAGTGGCCTTACAAACTACAGTGGAGGGATGCGGTAACTTTATGAGGAACAAAGAGAACTAAAGCTCAGGAGTACGGGGAGGCAAAGTAAGCATATTATGAAGTGGAGGCCTAAAAACATGCACCAGCTAAACTGTACTAAAAAGGCCAGCAATTTATGTCAAGAGCATACTGGAAGCTGTTTTCTGGAAAAAAATTAATCATTGCTTTGTTTTGCATCATCTTATATTTTGTTTACTTCTGCATGGCTTTAACAGTCTGAAACCTAAAGAATAACATTTTAGCAATTCATAAAGTACAATTAATACACGCAAGCTGTTATTTCATTGGTAAGCTACTCTTTTATTGACCATGATTCTACTTATTCTGTTCATTGATAGTGTCAGTGTACATAAAATCTAAAAAAAAAAAGAAAGAAAACACTTAATATTTCCCTTTATCTAAATATATGTAGAGAATCTACCTCAATTCTGTTGTAAGTTCTCTTTTTCTTTCAGTTGTATGCAAATTGTTCTAAAAATGAAATGAGACTCTTGCCAATTGTGCATCCTAAGAGTTCCTTTCCTGGATTTGGAGCCATCCCGCTGAAATGTGGACGTCAAGGTAGGGTGTTCTCTTTCTATTTTCCTGTGGAAGTCCAAACCCAGACACAAGGCTCCATGGCACAACTTTCTGCCTCTCAAGACATAGCAAAATATTATTTTTCCTTTTGGTAAAGACACCGAACATGTATGTAATGGGTTTTTGTATGCCTGGCTATATAAAAGGGTAAGATTCATTTTCCTTTTTTTATTTTTTATTTCCTCACCAGATTGTTGAAGATGTTCATCACTTTCTGGTTGAATCCTTACTCAAAAACAAAAACAGCAACAAAAAACCCCAGCCATTTCATTCTCCTGTACATTTTGTGGGAAGGATCCACTGCACTGGCTGATGACTTCATTTTTAAGTCAATTTTGTCTCCACTGGTTATTTCACTGAAAACCCTGTGCCTTGCTTGTGACTTCCAGGGCTGATTCCTCCTATATTGCTCTCAAAGGCCTTAACTTAGATTCAAATGTATGACCCTCCTATTGTGGTCCACTGTGTATTTAACCCCTCTTATAACAGTGACAGGAATTTTGGGGTCATGTTGAAGACCTAGATCATTCTCCTAACATACTCAATTAAGTTTTCAAATAGTTTTAAGGTGTTTTAATACATTTTTGGAACTTTATATTACCAGATTGAAAATATTGTAGCATGTGAATACTTTCAGGCTGAGGAATCTTGCTTTGTACTCTCAATGCATTTTAATCTTCCTAACTAGGACTTGAACACTTGAATAAAAGAGTAGAAGCACTAAATAAATGCATTCAGGAAATTTCCTCAAAGCCGATATGGAATCTGAAACAAAATATAGGATATTTAAATTTTTTATAGGGCTAGTTATCTGATTTTTCTACAAACATGGAACTTTAGCTTTTTATGGAAATATATGTAATATTTCCTCTTCTAATAGCATGCTATCAAAGGTGATGTGTAAGATGATTTTGCAAAATTCACTAAGTGTGTGAACTTCACTAAGGATGACAATTGATGGAAAATATATTTCAACAACAGTAAGAACCCTGAACATCACTGTTCAGTACCATTTGAGAAAATGGATGATTATAATATTAATATAGTGTTAACATCAAAATTTTAAAGTATGGGAGAATGATAATCCTATACAAAT
Organism: Dolichotis patagonum; assembly: GCA_004027295.1. Classification (NCBI taxonomy): domain Eukaryota; kingdom Metazoa; phylum Chordata; class Mammalia; order Rodentia; family Caviidae; genus Dolichotis; species Dolichotis patagonum. The sequence continues at coordinate 16,490 of PVJX010017054.1, read as the reverse complement.
GTCAGCACACTTAGCTGAGTATAAATAATAGTGACTTTAAATTTATTCATTGGCATTGACCTTAGAATGTTTTATTTATTGATTAATTCAAAGGCATAATGTGCATTCAAGTTCTTTTATCATGATTCTTGTGACCTTTACAGATAGATTATTTGTAATGGAGATTTGCTTTTTGAAAACTGAATTTGGTGCCCATAATTTCAAAATATGCATTCTTGTGTTCACTCATAGATAATTCATTATACATACTCAACTCTTTAAAAGCCTTGTTTATAATATTAGTATTTATGGGATGAAAGTCAAGGTTATTTAGATACTTTTTGAATATTTGGCCCTAACTTCTTCTTTCATAACCATTTTAAACTGCATATCACAGCACAAGTATTAATGATAGAAAAAAACAACTAAAGTGTTTTCAACTTTGTTGCTTAAGTCAGTGCATGTAACCGTGAATAAACAACATACATCAAGCAAACCTGAAGTAAATTGCTTTCTTTCAGTGAAAGCATCAGTGTTTTCAAAATAGACAAAGCGATAGTCAAGTTGAATAATTCTCAGAGAATAACTAACCACTGCTGTATTTAGGAGCTTGCCAGTAATCAAAATGTAAAAGAAAGTATTTTCATGTTGCAGCTTAAAGTTCTCCTGAGTCCAAGAGGATATTGTTCAATTGCAGCTCATTAGGATGACTTTATGAGAAGTCTTGTCCTTATGATAACTGATGCTTTCGATTTTACTTTTTTCCTCTATGTGGAATCAGTGACTATCAAAATCCTGAAGCAGGTCTACAAAGCTTTGGGGCTCATGACATGTCTGTGTTAGTGTCATAGTTAAGGGTTGCAAGGAAAACAATTACATACAGGATCATAATTTATAGTATTATTTATAATGGTTACCCAAGGAGTCAAATACAAAGAAAGTACAGGAAATCTGTCCACAGCACTAAAGACCGAGAAGATCCAGCCGAGGGCCTAGATCTCATGGCAGTATCCTGCATGAGTTCAGCTGAAAACCTAGAGCCCATGACAATGCCTCCAACGAGTCCAGCTGTAGGCCTAGAGCCCACGACAATGACTCATGCCAGTCTGTTTCACGTATCTGTGCTGGGAAGGCCCAAAGGTCAGCCATGGAAGCTGGAAAGTCTTTGCCAGTAGGTGGAAGGATCAGTGTGAGTAGGCTGAGGGTTCTGCACTGGAGCCAAGGAGCAATGCTCAAAATAAGAACCAGGACTCTCGGAAAAGTACCACAGCCATCCTCAGTGACAGCCTCCGATGATGAGAACAGTGGAATACATATCAAGAAGCCATCGTGACAAGCTTCTTCTGGAGATTACACAACACATGTCTTCCCTTCCAGGGTCAGGAAGCAATACTTAAAGGAAGAACCAAAGCTTCCCCAGAGTAAACTGCAGCACATTCAGAGACAAGGTCCGGAGCTCCTCTGATGATAACAGCCAAGTTCATAGTAGGAAAGCTCCTCCAGGAGAACCAACAGCTCCAAACAACAACATATAGGGGAACCCCAATGATACTCTTCCTCTCCAGGTCTCATTTTTATGCTGGCAACCATTCTCAGGTGGCCTATCAACACTCAGCTCCACGCTGATTCAGTTCAGCTGGTGTTTAGACTGACTATCAATTTTCAATGCACCACAGTTGGTCTTTGCAAAGGTTGCTCTTTCCTGACATTTCTTAGGGAGTGTACATGGGGAAGAATTTATAATTTATAGTATCACTAGGAAGTGTTAACACAAGGCTTGCATTAAAATATGGTATAAAATTCAAGATGACAACTATAGTCACTACTCCCTAAAATTATCATCTTATCGTTAACTCTAGTACATATTCTTCTTTCATTAGCTCATGGCAGTTTTGATAGGACAGTAGCAAAGAAAGATGGGGAGGTAAATTCCCTTGAGGGCAGAAATTTTATTCAAGGCAAATATCATGTATATTAGCATGATACTATAAGAAATGGAGCCTAAATTTTAAAACAGTAGTTTTAAAATTTGAGTTTGAGTAGTTTAAAATAAAGATAATGTGTGACGCAAAGCTTGTCAAAGCTATCCTTTTCAGGAAGCTAATGTGACAGTTATTAACTAAATAAATAAAGTTACATTAACAGAAGTATGTGTATATGTGTATTAAAAATAGAACTATCAGAGAATAGTTCTGTTAGTCTTTATTAACATGTGTCTGAGAAAGAGATTTTACACTCTATCATGTTCCAGAACAAATCACATAGGAAAATTTTGGAATAACTAAAACAGCATTCCTCCTGCCCCACCTTCAAGATATTTGCTGAAATAAAATGTCAGTGAACATCAATGCATGCCCACACATATTCTACAGCTATTCTAAGAATAGAAAGCTTTTGTGTTTTGCGTGTTTTCACTTTATTAATCCTTAGACATTAGCATGAATCCAGTAATAAAACACTCAGAGAAAGGAAAAACTGGAAGGATTATTACATGCTTAGTAGAATGCATTTCTAAGTCTGCTGTTTCATGAGAGAGAAAGTGGATACCCATATATACAGCAGCCCAACTAGGAACAACTGAATCTTGGGGTGGCTTGTAGCTCCATCAACAGATGAATGTAGAAAGAAAATGTGGTATTATGGTTGATACACCGTGTCAGCTTGAGAAGTTTAGAAGTTTATCTAAGAGACTCAGCAGGGAGCTGGGATCCTTACTTTGTAAAATTCCTGAGCCTGTGCAAGAGGAGGGCAGGGAGATATTGTGAGTGCTACACTGGCCCTGGCCCTGGTGGGGGTGGGGAATGAGGGGATATAGGAGTGGCCTGGGCATATAAGGGAGGAAAAGAAGCTTGCTCTTCCACGTTTTTGCTCTGGCTGCTTTTGCTAGCTGCTGCCTTGAAGGGTTGCCCCTGTGCCATGCCACCCTGCCTTGGAGTCAGCCTTGCCTCCCTTACATTTTGGATGTTGAGTATTTTGTCCCAGCAACAAGAGAAATGTAACTAAGACATGCGGTATTTATACACAGTGGAATACGACTCTGCCACAAAGAAAGTAAGCTTGAGTCATTTGTAGAAAAATGGAGGGAGTGGAGAAGGAGGAGGAGAAGAGGAGAGAAGAAGAGAGGAAAGAGAGAAGAAGAGAGTGAAAATTAACATAACTGAGCCACAGATATGGCAAAACATATAGCAGAAGCAACATGAAATGTATGAATTGTGAATTTAAATTCCCATTGTTTTAGGATTTTCAATTGCTAAACCAATATGGAGAACTTATCATTGTATGTTTGGATGGGAGGCATATAATAATGTCAAAAGAAAGTAAAATACAAAAACGCTACTGATACGCAATTCAATCCTGTGACGGGAAAAGAAAAGGATGGAATGTTTCACCCGTTAAATATGTCAGAGTGAAGCAAACTGGTTATTAATTAGAATTTATAAAATTACATGCAGGCTGAAGTTAATTCTTGAGAAAGTATTTCAAATATTATGAAATATCTTCCTATTGTAGATACTTTCCAAGTTGAGTATGTTTGGTTATTCTTAAATTTATTTTTAAGATTCAGAGTCTCACTGTATCATCTAGGTTGGCCTTCAACTCCTGTGTTCAATTCATCCCCTTCCTCAGCCTCTGAGTTAGTGGGACTCTAGGCACATTATCACAAACCCAGGTTAAATGAATTTATGTTTTAAAAAATGATTTTGGTATCCTGAATTACATGTCTGGTTCATTAATCAAATTAAAATACACAAAATGTCCAGAGATGAGTAAACAGATTACTAAATAAAATGGAGACCAGTTCTCACCCATAATACAAAATCAAACAAACATTATGTAAAGTAAGTTTCCATCAACTGGGGATTTAAGTGCTCCTGAAAAATGTGTGCGCCATATTTATAATGCTGTTCTCAGGCCAGGCCCGGCTGGGCCTCTCCCCTGATTCCTGTTCTGTCCAGAGAGGGCTCTGGGTGTAGCCTGTTCCTGCCAGGCACCTGTCTCCCTGGGCCGTGGTCTGGGTCCCCAGTCACACAGCAGATCATAGAGTGTAGTAATAAGCACAGAAACTGACAGGAAGCCTTTCACAGCTCTATGCAACGTGAGAGTATAATTTGATATGTGGTGAATTTCATAATAAAACCAAATGACACCATGTCTATATTTTACAGCACTTTTCTAGGGATTTATTTTTTTTTCAGTACAGAAGTATCACTTCAAAAGAGATTGGAACAAAATACAAATTTATATTACTGTTTGCCCAAGAAGCGCTGTGCTAGAACACATGGACACCTGAGATTCTGGAATTTTCCACTTCCTAGACATGCACAGACCTCTTTTCAGACCCCTGTGTGAACCCCAGACCCCTGTGTGACTGCTTGAAGCAGATGCAGGTGTCTCGACTGTGTGGGGCCAAGGAGTCCTCGTGCCTTTGGAGTCCAGCGCTGAGGGTACAGCTCGCTGCAGGCTGAAGGCCTGACTGGCCAGCGTCTCTTTGTCCCAGAGAACAAGGTTAGTACAGCAATGGTTCGTCAAGGCAGGAGGGTGAAATGTACAGTATTTGACCGTTTTTTTATCTTGACATATCACTTTAATAGTTTAACATTATGTGTCAGTTTTAATTTGAATTCTTGCTTGGGGCTGTGTAAAGCCATAGGTTTGCCTATAGTTGAAAACTTTTAACTTATTAAAAAATGTGCTTAAGGTCCACCCAAATTTAGAACAGCTTATTTTGTTGGACACAAATTCAATAAGTTATCACAAAGTCTTATGAGTTCAAAAGAACTTTTTGTCTAATTCAAAGTCCATACAATGTGTAGTCAGCCAGCTTCAGTTTGAACAGTGGGTACTTAGGAAGTTCTGTCATGGTTATCATTACTCAAGGAAAAGAAAGTTCTACAGTCTTTTCAGAGGAGTGTAACTGCTTCTGATGGTGAAAAGCAGCAAATTTCTGAGAAACAAGAGAAACATATTTTCTGGTTGAAGGATGCATAATAAAACACAGACTTTTCATAACAAATACAACTCAGAGAGAGAGAGAGAGAGAGGGAGAGAGACAGAGAGACAGAGAGACAGAGAGAGAGACAGAGAGAGAGACAGAGAGACAGACAGAGAGACAGACAGAGAGAGAGGGAGGGAGGGAGAGAAAGAGAAATACAATATGCAATGAAGTACAAGGGGTGCACAAACTAATGACAATATAACAATAATGTAAGAATAGGAAAAATATAACGCATTTTCTTTCATTCCTATAATATTAGCAGAAGAAAAAAGATACTCATGATAAGGGATGTTTTATTTTCACTTTGACTAGGAGGGTATTTTCTATTAACATTCTGATTATGTTTCTAGTCTTATTCTGGCTAGTTAAGATTAGCTTCAGTTTCTTTTCACTTTCTTCGAAAAATGAGGTGCAGGCCTCTTCCTTTCACTTTCCCATGCTTTTGGTTTCCTCTGCTACTTGATCACATTAGCTCAATACAAGACTTACAATTCGCTTCCTTTACATCTTAGTATAAACAGCAACAGGAGGATCAGCATTACTTGACACAAAGCCACTAATGCAAAATTTAGTAGATTTTTGGGAGCAATTAAGCTCAAGGGAGAATGCATCCAAATTTCTGCAAGTAAGATGACAATAGCATATTACTGTAAGTAATATGACAATAGTAAATGATTGCTTCATATTTGCAGAGAAATTCTTTTCAGTAAGAAAATGCTTGCTTTTTAGATAATTAACAGCCATATTTAAATATGTAAAGCTTTTCCTCTCACTATTAAAGGTACATAGAAAAGACCATTGCCTCGCATGTTTTGAATTTCACAAAAACATTACATTTATGTTTTCATAAAAAGGTTTGTATCTAAATGCACTCCTCTGAATATACGGGTGTTGGTCTGTCTTATAGTCTTTTGATTATTTAACTATAATAGGTTTTTCTTCCTTTTTTTTCCTCCCAGCTCTCTCTTACTCTCAGTAAGGGGCCAATTTAGATCTATTGCATGAAGCATCTCAAAGGTATTGGTTGCAGAATGAAGCTTTAATTTTTAATTCTTAACTAGACATGTGGTTTTATTGCCAAAATATGAAATTGTAAAGACATATAAGCATTTGATATTATTTCCAAAAATAAGATTTTATGTTATTAGTACAAAGATTTGTCTTGCCAAAAGAATACAAAATAGTATATCAGAAGTCACTGTTGTCTTCAAAACTTGAAATGGAGTAAAAGATGTATGAAGATGTATAGATACAAATTCCCTATAACCAATGTGATCATTCTGTATACCAACATAATACATTGTTATTATGTTTTAAAAATATCTGCCACTATATCCTCTGCTTAATACAATGAATATACTTTTTTACATTTTACCAGTTCTAATGGTTGAATATTCAATATAATTTAAAGATCTTCACTGTCATTTTAGAATTTTGCGAAGATACATACCTTTATAATCTTTGTACTTCTAATTATATTATGTTAATTAAATCAAAGGTCTTTTATTCTTAAAAGCAGAAAAAGTTGTGGATAAAAGACAGCATACTATCTATGATCTGGGAGTTAATTGTGCAAGTTAAGTTTTAATATTTAATCCAGTGCTGAGAAATTAAGCTTTGATTCATGTCAGATATGTAAAAAAAGAGTAGTGGGAAATATATTTTCGTTCATCGGGCAATGTGCCTTTGACAATCAATGTTTTGAGAAATTTAAATCTACAATTCAATCTTATAGCAGAAAAAAGAAATATATATATATATATAGTGTGTGTGTGTGTGTGTGTGTGTGTGTATTTGGGTTTGAACACAGGATCTTTTCACTGAGTGATATCCCACTGTTTTTCTTTCATATATTTTATTTTGAGACAGGATCTTGCTAAGTCAATAAATTGCCTGTAGTAGTGTGAAACTTACTCAGTTTTTCCTGCTTCAGCCTCCTAAAGTACTGAAATTACAGTGTACACCATCACACGCAGCTATACACAGGGTTTGAAATTTCATTTCTGAGGAGCAAATGATGAATGTATCAAATGTGTAATGATCAGTCACCAAATATGCCACATTTTAGTAATTTCCAATAAATTTCAATTTTTAAAATGTCAGATAAAGGAACAGACACATTTTTATTTGGAAAAAATTAAAACATTTAAAGATGAAGAGTTGGACAGGGGCAAAGGAAGGAAGGGATAAAATGAAAACCAACTTTGTGGATGGGAAAGGGAAGAGACATTGGAAAAGAGGGGATGAGCAAAGAGGGGGTTGGGGAAAGAATGAAGATGTATAGATACAAATTCCCTATAATGAATGTGGCCATTATGTATACTGAAATTGTACCAATGCATTTAAATAAAAAAGTAAAAATAAAAAGGGTAAAGCTACCTAAGTTTTGTGTTATCTCAGGTGCCACATGCTTAAACCCTGGCACACCCTCATGGAAATTGCAGATGATCCTGGAAACTCAAGTGCAAAGCCAAGGGTATTAGTAGCTATGAAAATACTGTGTCCTCTCTAAAGAGGGCAGAAGGTGGTTCAAGTAATCTTTGCCCCATGAATATCCAGGCCTACCATCGCCCATCCCTCTAAAGCAATCACATATTCAAATTTTTATATATAATTTTAAGCTTTCTGAAACATTGCACTTGACAGACTAAAGGAAAACAGAGCAAAACACATTTCTAATGATCAAATTACTTTCCACAGCTGCCAATTCCCAATACACTCCTATTCAGTATATGAAGTCTAAGCTATATGATACAAAATTAAGGAGATATGGGAGGAATTATAAATTATTTATGGCCAAATTATCCAATTTAGTGAAAAAAAAAAGCTCAAGATGTTGATAAAATGTAATGATTATGGGAAAGGCAAGGATTAGAGTCACAAAAAATGCAGCAACATATTTGACCATAGAGAATAGGCAAAGTACTGGCTCTCTTCCCCCTCACCTCACCACAAAATGGACCTGCCTCAGCCAGAAACAGACAACCCAGTGTACTGGTGAATGTTAGAGGGGGGAAGGATTTAAAGTGGAGGTCAAGGATATCTGAAGACAAGGGAAGAGAAGGGTTTTGTGTTTATTTCTTAATTGTTTTTTCTTGGAAGGTAAGAACTAGAAGGTAGTAATATTGGAACTTATAATATACTGTGTAATATAATAATTAGGTTATCTTTGACTTTTAATTGGAATCTGGACTAATAGTACATATGAAAATCTTAAAAATTATAAAAGACACACACACACATGCATGCACACATGCATGTGCATGCACACAAACACACATGGAGAGAAAAAGAGAACAAAAAAAAAAAGAGAGACAGACAGAAAATCAGTTTCCATAGTACTTATATGCGAAAGTCAACATACAGAGAAAATCCTTCCATATCCGTGACAATAATTATACACATGATAATAGCATTATCCCTGGGAATTGCTTATGCTGAGAAGAAAAACATTTTTACCAGTAATGATAACATCTTGGTGTGCATTAAGATTCTCTGGTTAGTATAATAAAATGTACATTTTTTGGCCTAAATTCCAGATATTCTGATCTAGTTAGTTTAACGTAAGTGTTCAAAGATCTGCATTTTTAAAGAGTGCTGAGTAATTGTGATCCATTAATGATGCAAAACAATGGATTGCCAGAAACATTAGGCTACATAAGTGAAATCCTCTCCCGACATTGAAGATGCACTTTAGTCATAGAGTTCTCAGACTCTCAAACCTGAGAAGAAAGAAATAAATGCCTGTTATTTATAATCCCCTGGTTTAGTGTACTTGGTTACAGAAGCTGAGGGCTAACAAAATAGTGTCTCAAACTTCACTGAAAATAACCTAATAAATTGACTATGTATTAGTTGGTGATAATAACTAAGCTACTATGCTTCTTCTGTTTATGGTAGTTGGAGGAATTAATGTAAAAAAACTGAGAATAAGACATAATAAATACCAGATGGGCTAAGATAAAATGAGACGTTGAGAACTTACTCTTGGAGCACTGTCCTGGGGTCTCCAACTTCACCCCCATCACCAATTGTCAGAGTATCATAGCCAATCTCAAGATCAAATTCTTCGAAGTTTATCTGGATAACCTAGTAATAAACCAAAATAAATACCTTTCAGTATATTGCATTATGTAAGAAACACAAAAAGAAAGCAGTAACAGGAAAGTATTCCAAATACACATAAGATTATATATATATATATATATTTCGTATAAGCAAAGCAGGTCAGAATATTTCTAAATTTCAAATATTATATCATTAAAGAGTTTTTAATTTCTGCATTGTACCTTCCATGTTAAGTTTCCAATGAAATGGCATGATTCTGTTTATAGAATACTCTTATTTGAAGCATGATTAATGCAAATCTACTTTAACAAGACATTATAAAAAGTACATGTAGGTGGGGAGTGGTTTTTCACACATTGGCATATTATTTTTTATAAAGTTAACATGGAAAAATTGTGTACTATTTCTATTAGGTAGTAAAAGTTAAAGTTAGAACAAAATTTGAATGTAGATGACTACATATGATGGTATCAGCTTTATTTTTGTGTATTCTTGGTAACAGAATCCCTCAAATATATTAAAATATGTTGGCAAAACTGGGAGCACACATTTGGAGAGATAAATTATGACAGGATATATAATAGAGCATTATATCTTACTGAAAAATGTTCATGCCCTTATACATTATTTATGTACTTATGCAAAAATCTGAATTTAGTTAAATTGCAATTATTCAATTAACTATTTAAAATATTATTAAAACATGGTAATTAAGAATCAGTACAGAAAGAAATTACATACTTTCCAGTATGCAATCATGCCTTGAGCAAATAATAATTTATGGTAATGTATTGTTTATCATATGATAAGAAAAAGACCTTAGATTACCAACATTTCCAGAGAATAAACAATAAAATAAACAATAAAAAACGTCTCTTTAGCAATAGCAAATCTTAGTAGTAATAAATATCTGTACATTTATTAAAAACTTATAAACAAATTTTGTATCCTGGCTTTTTTAGCCCTGTACCAAAGATAATTATAGATTATGCTTACTTCTTATCTTTAAAATATTTTTATATTGGCATTAGCTAAACTATTTGCTTTGACCAGATTCAAATATAATAAAAATGTCAAATTGTGAAGTTCGCATTATCATAATTTTTCAAAAGTGCTCCTTTATAGCTGTTAACTATAAATACTTTCAATTGATTGCCTTTCTATGGAAATTGAAGTTAGTTCCCTTTTGCCATTATAAGGAGCATGATTGTAAGCAATAACATATCTTTATGGTTCACGTTTTCAAATATACTTCTATGCAATATACTTTTCATATAATAAACCATTGCATGACTTTGTAGTATATGGTTTTCAAAATTGGTTTACAATTTAAATATTTACAATTATATATGTGAGATTTTTTATTTCAACCACCTTTGGATTTAAAAATTGAGTTTTGCATTTTTCATTACTAATTGAGCTGTACAGTTTTTAAAATCTTATTAAATTTTCACTTAGGTTTTTTTTTATCTGAGACATGACTATTTCACTTTTACAAATTTTCTCTTCAATTGCTAGCATTTGTATGCTAGCTGCTGCTTGCAAAATGTTTTTATATTATAACAATATATTTCTACTGTACTGTTCATTAAAGGACTAATTTTTGTAAGATACAATGAGGTGAATAGTTGTAGCTATTTGTTGCTCAGGATCTGCCCTACTGCACAGTTTTGTAACTTTGTAATTTCCCTTAATTTAGACCATTTCATAAAAGAAATTAATGATTTATCAAAGGAGATCATACTATTTTATTTTTTTACAAGTATCACTCTTGAATTATGGCTCAAAGTCATAAAAATATTTCCTTCAAAATTTTGCTCTTTTAAGAATTAATTTATATCAACTTTAAAGGATCAGGTAGGCACAATCCTAAAGTGCATTCCACAACTTCAATCTCTTGGTATAGATGGCCTTTGTAATATTCCCTCTCCTTGTTGAAAGCAAGACCTATAACACTACATCAATTTCATAATTAAGACCTATTATAGAGGGATAGGGATAGTGCATATAAGATCTTCAATCAGTTGTTTTTTAAAGTTAATCAAGAGTCCAAAGATGAAAAGTAAATGGAATCAATAAAAGTATTCTACTTTAGGTTTTGTTATTATTTGAATTCTTGGTGGTAGCCACCACCAAGCTTTCTGGAATAAAATGGAATATCAGTATTCTTTTAATATTCATTTTCCTGATAACCAGAAATGTTGAAAAAATCTTTTTAAGTAATTTACCAGTCATTTATACTTCTGAGAAATGTCTATTCATTTCAATTTTTTCATTTTTATTGGACCTTTTACTTTTAAAGGTCTACTTTTTTTGAGTTCTTTACGTATTTTGATATTATTCTTCTGGCTAAAGATTAGCTGGCAAAGATTTGTTTTCCATTCTGTAGTTTGTCCCTTCACAGTATTGACTGTTTCCTTTGTTATGAAGAAGCTTTTTAATTTCATAAATTTACATTTGTTCACTTTTTCTGTAACTATTAAGGTTTTTTTCCTTGGGATTTTTGTCCTTGCTTCTGTTCATGTGATGTGCTATGATAGTCTCTGTTAAGCCATCCTTGCATTCCAAAGAGATAGCCAACTTGGTCATGATGTATGACTTTTCAATGATTTGGTGTACTGTTTCCCAGTTTTTTTGAGGATTTTTGGCCTAATGCTCATGAAAGAGATTGGTCTGCAGTTTTCTTCCGTAGTTGAGTTCTTGTCCAATTTTAGAATCAAGGTATTTCAGCTATCAGGAATGACTTTGGCAGTATTCCTTCCCTTTTGATTTCTTTATAAACTTTGAAGAGTATTGTTGTTCGATCACTGATGTTCTTGTGGAATGCTTGGGTGAATGTATAGGATCTTGTGCTTTTCTTAGTAGGTAGACTCTAATGCTGCCTCAGTTTCATTGCCTGTTACTGGGCAGTTCATGGAATTTTTATCTTTGTGGTTCAGTTCTGGTAATTCCTGCATGTCTGGGAACCCATTTACTTAGTCTAGTTCCTCAATATATTAAACCACAAGTTTTCAAAGTAGTTAGTAATGATCTTCTGGATTTTGGCAGTGTCTGTTGTGATTTTGCCCTTTACATTTCTAATTGCTTTGATGTAGGTCTTTTCTTTCCTTCTTTTGGTATGCTTCACTAAAGGTTTGTTTAATTTGTTTACTGTCTTGCTGGATCAGCTAGAATGGATAATATAAAAATCCCTTTACCTTTGATTCATTGACTCTTTATATATTATATGTATATTGTATACATAGTCAATGAAATTATATATATATATAGTATATATAAAGAGTCAAGTAAATTTTTCATCAAATTTTATTAAAGTTCACTCTAATCTTTGTAATTTTGCTCTATTTATGAGCATGGGATTACATTATTCTTATTTTTATAGACATTTGAGGTTCATTACTAGGATATTTACATGGTCTTATTCTGTTAGCCTTTGCATCATTGAGCATCAATCTTGGTATTTTTAAGGTTGCTTTGAGTATAGGATGACATACACCAGTAACATCTTTCATTTCTGATACTTATTTTCTCAGTTTGGCCACTTATGTTGTCCATATTTTTGGAAGAATACTTTACCTCCTATATTTCTGTTTGGCATCTTTTAATAGATACTAGTTCTTTGCTAAATTGTCATGGAAGTTTTAAATAACTTGGTTACCTCTGTTAATTGTTTATTTGTATCTTTTGCTCTCTAATCAGTTTCTTTATTAAGTACATTATCTGCTATTGTAGTCAGGACTTGCAAGGATAACAACACAATATAGGACACATAATTTATAATAGTATTTTATAATGGTCACTCAAAGAGTCAAATACAAAATAAAGAGTGCAGGAAATCTGTCTACACACTAAAGACCCAAAGAATCCAGCTGAGGGCCTGGATCCCATGGAAATGTCCTGTTTGAGTCCAGAGAAGGCTTGGAGCCCAGGACCATGTCCTTCATAAGTCCAACTGGGGGCCTTCAGCCCACAACAATGTCTCATGCAGGTGTTTCATGGATCTGTGCTGGGAAGGCCCAAAGTCCAGTGGCGGAAGCTCTAAAGTGTGCCAGCAGAATGGAAGATCTGTGCCAGTAGGCTGATGACTTTGCACTGGATCCAAGAAGTGATGCTCAAAAAAATAAAAAAGACCAGGGCTCCCCCCCAAAATACCACAGCCATCTTCAGTGACAAGGTCCCAAGCTCCTATGATGATGGGAACAGCCAAGCGTGACAAGCTCCTCCAGGAGAACCAATGAGAACCAATGACAACAGAGAAACCAACAACACTGGAGAAACCACACGTACTCTCTAGCTCTCTCTTCCACTTGGCCACCGTCCTCAGGTGGGCCATCCACATCTAGTACCATGCTGACTCAGTGAGAGTAACTATGAGTTGACCACCAACTGTCAACCCACCACACTGGCTTTATCTGTTCAGTGATATTATTTTTGAGCTTGTTGAGTTCTGTGTTTCTTCTTTGATACAATTCATACAATTCATCCTTTTGATATCTGATGACCTCTTCATTGGTGACCTGTGGATCTGTTTTGGAGAGTTGAAGAACATTGGGAGTTTGGGGAGTTTTGAGAGGTTTTGTGTTTGTTTTTTACTTAGAATTGAACCCAGGACCTTGTGTTTGCCAGGAAGGAGCTGTGCTGGTGTGCTATATCCCTGGTCTGAGGCATTTTGTTGTCTTCCTTCTCTCTCTCTCTCTCTCTCTCTCTCTCTCTCTCTCTCTTTCTCTCTTTCTGCCTCCTGTGTGTGTGTGAGTTTATGTGTTCAGAGGATTGAAAATGAATGAATAGAAAGCTTCTGTGGCTCTTAAGAAGATCCCTTTGGTCTCTCTTTTCTAGTGATGTGATGTTAGCTTTCTTTGCTTCGTGGTATTAACTACCTGCTAAACTTATTTTAATAGGAATGCACCTGAAGGGAAGAATTCCTAAAGTCAAGAGAATGTCACAGATCCAACCACAGTTTTAAGCATGTATGTTAAAGTCACATTCACCATTTCTCACTTTTATCAATGCTCCTTACCTCTATTTATATTAATCATTCTGAAAGTTCCCAATTTTAACCACTTAGAAATACACAATTTTGTGGTAACAACTATACTTCAGAATTGTGTAAACATCACCAGAATCAAGTTTTTCAACTCACCAAACCCAAACCTTTTGACACTTAGGCACTGACTTCCCATTTCTTCCTTCTTCAATACCTGGTAATGTCTACCTTACATTCTGCCACTGTGAAGTTTTCTATTCTTGATGACTTATATAATTGGAATCATAGAGTGTTTATCTTTTCAATATGGCTTATTTTCCTTTCCATGAAGTCTTTAAAGTGCATCCATATTAGACCATGAACCAGAAATTCACTCTTTTTCATGGCTAAATGATATTCCATGGTGTATGCATACCATATATTCTAGAAAAATTAATACATTGAGGAATACCTAGATTCTTTTAAACTTTCAGCTAGTATGAATAATACTGATATGTTTGACACTTTTTTCAATATTTTTGATAAATCTAAGAGTATATTTGGTATTATATCAATGCAATAATTGATTCTTTAAGAAATTGAAAAAAATCCTGCAAATATTGTAATATTTTGTTTCATTTCATTTTTCATTTTTTTGCTTTTTTGAGACAAGGTCTCACAGTGCAGTTCAAGGTGGCTTTGAGCTCGCTGTGTATCCCAGGCTGGCCTAAAAATTATGGCAATAATCCTGCTTTAGCCTCTTGAGTGTTGGGATTACAAGTGTGCACCACCAGGCCAAGCTTATTCTAATATTTTAAATTTTCAAAAGGAATATATGAGGGTTCTACTTTGTGCATGGTTTCACCACCATTTATTTTCTTCTGATTGTTTGTTTAATACTGCCATCTTAATGGGTTTAAAATGGCATAGTATTATGTCTTTAATGTGAATTTATCTAATAACTTGAGAGATGGTGAATGTGTTTTTACATAAGATGATTTGTGTATAGTTGTTAGAGAATTGTTTATTGAAGTCTGTTATCCATGTGAAATTTTTTTCTTGTGGTGCTAGGGATCAAACTCATGTCCTCATACATGCTACACAAATGCTCTAACACTGAGTCATACCCCTACCCTCTTTTTTCAATTAGTGTACTTTTTTTTTTTTTGCTATTGCTGTTAATTATAGGAGTTATGTATAAAGTCTGGATGTTAATCCCTTATAAGATTCATGGTTTGCAAATATTTCATTCTGTGGATAAGCTTCTTAGTATTGTCATGATGTCTTGTGATACCCCAGTGTTAACTAAATGATATCCCCATTATCTAATTTTTTTGCTTAGTGGCCGGTGGTTTTGGACTCACTAAATAAATAAAACACTGCCAAATCAAGTGGCATGCATACTTTCTCCTATGTTTTCCATTGAGAAATTTATAGCTTAGCCTCTTATAAAAATCAAGGAAAAAATATGCAATTTTCATCATCCTGTTTTTAAATATTTGGACTGGTAAGTGGTTAGTCAATTCTGAGTTCAAGATATATGATGCAAGTAAAGTTTCAACTTTATTCCTTTTCATTCAGCTAATTCTTCAAGCACCGTGTTTAAGATGCAATTCTTTCTTAGTCACCTTGACACATTTGTTTAAAAAAATTGAAAAGTAACAAAATTGTAGATGTCATATTACCTCAAAAGTCACTGCACAGCTACAGAATCCACAAGAGCACAGCACTAGTATAAATTATGCCATAAAAACTGAACGGAAGATTGAAAAAATAAATACATATGTCTACAACAAATAATCTTTACAAAAGCAACAAAACACAAACTAGATAAAGGATGTTCTCTTCAATAAATTATGCTCAGGAAACAGCAGCATGTTACTTTGAGCATAACTGCAGCATAATCTATATGCAGAAGAGTGCAATGAGACTTTATCTCTCGCTTTGTACGAAAATCAGCTTGAAATTAATCAAAGGCCTAAATGTCAGACCTGGAATTATAAAACTATTAGAAAAATACAAGAAAATCCTTCAGGACATTGGTATAACAATGGAGATATCTTGGCTAACATCCTAAAACTCAGGTAGCAAAATGAAAAGTTGGCAATGGATTATATTAAACTAAAAGCTTTTGCACAGCGAAAGAAACTATCAACAGAGTAAAAGAGACATCCTGCAGTATTGGAGAAAATATTTGTAAGCTTTCAGTCTGACAAGTGATTCATATCCTGATAATATGAGAAATTTACAAGTCTCAAGAATGAATAGTTAATCTAATTAAAATGTATGCATGATACGAATAAACATTGCTCAAAAGGAAATATATAAACAATCAAATGTATGAAAAAATGCTCAACATTATTAATATAAAAACTGCAATTAATATGTCACTGCAATTAGAATGACAGAAATCAGAAATGAAAATAGCAAATGCCAAGAAGGATGAGTAAATGGGAATTCTCACATACTGTGCTGGGGAGTGTA
>PVJX010017053.1:0-39129 GCA_004027295.1 Dolichotis patagonum | reverse complement strand
TCCCTCACTGGAGGCTTAATGATGTTCCCCAGAGCCTGCGGGCATCGTACGTGGATGAGAAGGGAGCCCAGCAGAGGCCCCCACAAGCGCACGCAGACCCCCAGCTGGAGTGCGGCTTCTGGGCAAGATCACGGAGTGATCCACCCATACTACAAACAGCTTTGCCGCCGCCTCTGGCTTTGCTGTTACCCGAGTTCTGCTCTTGGCTTAGCATTAAGGTGGGGGCAGTGCAGTGCACGGCTGCTTCTTCCCCTATGGCCTCGAAGGCGTGGGGGACGCTGGGTCCCACCAACCTCTCCACTCCAGTGTGCACCTAGGTTACAGTGCTGTGTCCTCCAGGTGGGTTTTATGATCTGTTCATGGCACCTGCATGTGTGTACCCAGATGTCACACCGTACCCTATAAATATGTGCAATAGTCTGTGTCACTTAAAAAATGAAACACTTCAAAAATTAAAAAATAAAATGGATTTTATGTAATCTGACGAGGAGCTCCCACATTCCATCATATGCCACTGGGGAGAAAATTAGAAAATGGAAATGCTGTGTTATTTATGGATTAGGTACAATGACAGAGTCAAAATCCAAAGGTAGCGGCTGAGACCCTTTAGACAAAAGGCCGAAAAAGCACAGAATGTTCTTACAGGAATGCGGGGCTCCGGCAGTGGAAGTGATACCTGGGGACTTTGGGTGGCTCCCAGCAGCAGCGCCAAGTGAGTGAGCAGCCGGAGGAGAATGAAGACGGCTGGGGACAGCGCCCGGTCAGGTGCCACGGCCGCACCCCCGGGCTGTGGGTTTCCCAGCACATGGCCACTCTGCGTTTTGTCGGTGTTTTCTCTGAAAAGGACGAGAGAAGATATGGTAAAGACTCCGTCTCCGCTTCTGAAGGAAACAATGTAAGGAGCACGTCTTATTCCGCACCATGCTGGAACTTAGGGCGCTGAGCCAATCAGCAACTAGCTTGCTGCCGTGGTAAGCCTGCCTTTCTGGCTGACCAGGTCCCACAAGGGTCTTGGTGTAAAGTGGTGACTGGTGGTGATGGCAGTGTGTCAGCTGCACCTGCCCCTGCCTCAGGTCAGCTGGGGTTGGGGACACATGCATCCATGTGGGGGATGTCCACACTGATCTCATCTTTACAAGCCAGAAGATCTGGCAAAAAACCTCCTCTCTCCTCTTTTTCTTTCTTTTTGACAAAGTATTACTATATAGCCCAGGCTGGACTCAAACTCTTGATCCTCCTGCCTCAGCCGCCCAAGTATTGGAATTACAGGAATACACCACCACACCCAGTCAAAATTGTATCATGTGCAGAGAGGTGATGTAGTATGATACATTCAGTTACAGAAATATTAGTGATCCAAGGATATCCTAACAATTTATGGAGATACCAGGCTAGATTTTTCTGTCTTGCAATATTGGGAATTGAATTCAGGGCTTTCCCATGAACTACATACCTAACCTTTTAAGAAAATTGAGACAGACTCGAAGTTCCTATTTTTCCCAGGCTGCCTTAGTCTCCCAGGGCACCGAGATTACAAGCATGCACCACCACACCCAGCAAGGCTAGGATATTTTAAGCTTTGATGGTGTGAGTGAAGCTGGAGGTGTGGCGACACAGGTAGGTCCTGCCAGCCATTTAAGGGCAGCCCCAGTACCATACCCACAGCAGGTGCAAGCAGGGTGCTGAGAGGTGATTTCTGTCTAGATTCCTAAGGCTGGTACCAAGGGTCCTCCTCTAGAGGGGTTGTATATTTAATCAACAATGGGTCAGAAATATCTGAAAAACCTGCGTCTGTGCTGAGCACAGAAAGGCGTTTTTTCTTGTCTGTATCCCCCAAACAATACAGCCGAGCAAGTATGTGTTCTGCTTTCATGTCATATTAGGGTCATAAGGCACAGGAGATGACCTGAGGTGCACAGGAGGATGTGCATAGGGTATGCAAATATTAGGGCGTTTTGTGTAAGAAACACGATGTTTTGGGAGAGGGCAGTGTCCTGGAACCAAACCCCACAGATACTGAGGCTTCCTGCCGGGATTAATTATGTGCCCCTCACTCTCCCAAGATTAAAACACAAGAGTAAGAGGACACTAGAGGAGTTAATAAGCAAGGCCTGGGTTCGGTCCTGCAGACCTACCTGTTAGTCTACATCAGGTGACCTCTCTATGTCGTGTGTTTCTATGAGGCAGCCCATGGGCCCACCCGGACGGCCTTCTAATAAGCATGAACATGTCATCTGCTTTGCATTTAAGGCCAGTGACAGATGAAACATCTCACTGCTGACTATAGTGACCTTACTACTGAGACCCAATGGAACACAGCTGTGAGCGTGGCCCTTGGAATGGGCCCCAAGCCCTGGTGCGATGCCCAGGAAGGAGAGGAGCTTACGTACTGGATGATGCGAAAGCCGGTTTCAGGTCTGTGATTGAGGCCTCCGATGGTAGCCTTGCAGTCTGCGCAGCGGGCCTTCTGCATTGGCATGCCACACTGCGGGGAATGGGAGGACAGCGGGACATGGAGGTCAGTGAGGGAGCCACTACGATGTGACACCTGCCCTGGGACAGCTTCTCCTGGGACGTGAAGACTTTAGGGGATGCAAGAACCTCGGGGCTTGCAAAGATCATGATGTGGATTTTACGTTTTAAAGATTAAGCATGACTATTTAAGTTTTAACTGCAAAGAGAAGCACTCTATACACAAATATATATGGTTCCACCTTCTTTTCTCCTAGTCATGGCTTTTTCCCATTCTCATATGCATCATAGTGCCTCATTACATAACTGCAGGTATAATCATATAAACAGCTTTCAAACGGGTTTCTTCATATCCACTGGACTTTATTAAAAAAAAACAACACAACACAACCAGATTTATTGCTATCAAAGGCCCATTTTTCAGTTCAGTAGTGTCCTTCTGGGTACCATGAATCCCCACCCACAATGGACACCATCTCTCAGACCATGGATTTGTAACTAAGAATCCATCCACCTATGTATTAATCTACCTTTCTTTGTGAGGGGTAGGTGGGTGGGACTAGGGATTACATTCAGGGCCTGTGCACTGAGCTACATACCTATCTCTTTAAAAATAAATTTGTTTTTGGTACTGGGAATCAAACTCACGACCTCACACTTACCAGGTAAGTGCTTGAATTGCTGAGCTAAATCCTCAGCTTTAAAATTTTTTAAAAATTTATTTATTTATTTACTTATTTAGTCAGTCATTTCTTGGTACTGGGAATTGAACTCAGGACCTCATGCTTGCCAGGGAGGTGCTGTGCCACTGAGCTAAATCCCTAGCCCCAAATCGTTGAGACAGGGCATTCTTAAGATGCTAACTTACTCAGGTTGGGTTTAAACATACAATCCTACCTCAGCCTCCCAGAGTGCTGGAATTATGTGCCACCACGACCAGCTAAGAATCTATTTCTACTTCATTTCACAGTTGAGGGAGGAAATCAAGCTCAGCAAGACTAAGCCTTTACATCAGGATTTCCCTACATATCTCCGGTTTATCAAATAACAAGTGTTGGTTCCCTGCAGAACCCATTGCTCAGCAAGGGCAGATGGAGGCCCCAGGAGATGCTCTGGAATTCAGAGGTGAGTCACAGTCTTCCTCCACCACTCACCCTCCTTAAGTGTGTGTGTCTCTCTCTGGTACCAGGCCACATCTCCTACCTGGCTAGAGTCCAGCTGACAAGAGGCCATTTTATGCTACTGAACCCAGCTAGCATCCCTCTGTGGCCCAGAGGTCCTCTGGCAAGGTCTGAAGACATTCCTGATGTCCCTCGAAGGCAGGGGGTACTTTTGCCCTGGTGCTGACTCATTAGCACGCTGCCAGACACTGGTGGTGCAGTGAAGAACCGTGTTCAGCACCCAGGGCTGAAACTGGAGCACCATAGCTGCGTAGTGGTAGCACTGACAGAGCCCCCAGAAGGCGGAGACCCTCACCCCACCTTGCCCTGAAGCCACAAGGATGCACATTTTTTCCACTCATCCATCCAATGCCAAGACTCACCTCTCCCACCGTGCACGGGTGACCGTTGGGACAAGCTGTTGAGAGACAAGGGACACACGTTGACTAGGAGCTCCTGACACAGGAAGGAAAAGCTAGTGCTCTGCTCTCTGGTCCTGACTCAAGTACGATGCACAAGAGGTGTTCTGGGCGCCTTAGCAGAACCCTCGAACTATGTTGCCAGGTGAGTTGCTGGCCGTTTACCCCAGAGCTTAATAAATGTCAGAGAAGAGTGCCTTGATCTAACTTTACAAATGCAGGGACAAATCAGATTGCAGATTCATAACAGGGATCGCTGGGTGACAGCGTAGACAGTATTGTGTATCTATCTGCCATGGAGCCCTTTTTATTTTTTGAGACAGGGTCTTGCTAAATTTGAGCTAGGCTCAAACCTTCCATCCATCTGCCTGGGCCACTCGAGTAGCTCATGTGCCACCATGTCTGACTGTGTCTTTCCATTCTCTTGGCTTTTCTTTTCCATGAACATGTTTTATTATAACTTTAAAAAGTAGTTCCAAAAGACTATTTTAATCAATGCATCAATAAAATTCACATAAAGTCATGGGTTATATTATTTTATCTTTCAGCTCCTTCCTTCCTTCTTCCCTTCCTTCCTTCCTTCCTTCCTTCCTTCCTTCCTTCCTTCCTTCCCTCTCTCCCTTCCTTTTGTGATGCTGGGGATTGAGCCCAGCACCTCCACTCTGAGCTACATCCCCAGCCCTTTCTTATTTTTTGATCTAGGATCTTAGTAAATTGCTCAGGCCTGGCTCAAACTTGGAACCCTCCTGTGTCACCCTCTCCAAGTGCTGGGATTATAGGGATACATATCACCATGACTAGCTTCAGCTTCACTTTGAGAGCACTACCTTTGGGTCAAAACCTGATGCACCGTGACTGGCCTTTGAGTGAGCCTTGCAGTAGCTATCCACCCCCCTCCCCAGGTGCATACTCCAGAGAGCAGAAGGCCATGCCCAGATTGCCTTCCCATGATGGAGAAGTGGAAAGATTCAAACTGTCTGTTCAGCAGAGTGCGGGGTCCTTCAAGCCATGCATACTCTGCAGGCTGCCAAAGGCAGGAGGGGAAAAGTGACTGTGAACTTTCAGGCAGAACCATGGGGAGCCCAGGCCCAATCCAAGCTCTAGTGTGGCTGTAGGTTGCTTTTCAAAGCTGCAAGGACTGTGCTCCACCTCAACCCCGTACTTACTGTACCAGTGGACAAGTTGCAGACCACTCCAGTTCCTGGCCTGGGCCAGCAGGTCTTCAGGCATGGTTGGAAGATAAGCATTCTGCAAAACCGGAGGCAGAGGCCAGGTGAGTGGGCATACTGCCTGACTGTGGAGGCTGACAGACAGGAAGTACACCACTCGCGTTTTAGAAAGTATTTTTATTCATCTGTTCGTGGCACATACTAACTGCATTCATCTGGGGGAACTGCTATGTTGTATGCGTCGCACTTTCACCACCTTGCCTCCCCCTTTGCCCCTCACTCTGCTCTCTTCTTCTTCCCCCACCCCTCTTACTATTCTCAGAGCCCACCTCCCTGTCTCCTGCCATCTCTCTATTATTTTGCTATTTAAATGACTGCCACATTGGGTTTCTTATATTAGAGAGCCATCTGATATTCAGTCTCCTGTGTCTGATTTCTCTTAGCATCATGGTCTCATCTGTGAACCAACTTCTCACTTCTCCTCCACCTCCAACTGATTTAGGCAGGACTCGCGGAGGGTGTGTGCGACACACCAGGCAAGTCCTCATCATCACAGGCAAAGCAGCGCAAAAAGGCAGAGAAAAGCGCTAGGGATTTATTTAGATCAGTGGCACAGTACCTGCCTGGCAAGCATGAGGTTCTGAGTTTGAATCCTGATACAACCCTCTCCTCCCAAAAAAAGAAAAGAAGAGAAAAACCAGAAGGCAAACAGATTCAACAGTTCTCAAGGTGAAGAGTTGGTCTCTATAGTGACAAAACACTGAGTTTTTGCAAGAAATCAAAGCAATCAGAGCCCAGTACCTGCATGTTGGCCGGGGAAAAGGCCAAATTCCTTAGCGGCTTCAAGACATTGTTCTGTCCACACAGAAGGACGACTGCAGCATGAATGGCCATTTCTGCCACTGTTCCTGCAAGGCTTCCAGTGCCAGGCTCCGTGTGCAGCAGAGGCAGGGAACCATCCATGAAGAGTGTGGCAAAGCGCTGGCTCTCCGGAGAGAGGAGTTTGCTTTCCTCAATGAATTTGTTCATAGCTTCACAGTGCTGTCAGGAAACATGTTTTTGCATTAGGTTATATTGCAGGACTGGGAATTCGAGATTTGCCTTCTGAGAGTCACACATTTTGATACAAAATATGTAATAAATATCAAGATAAAAATGGTTAAGTTATCATCAGTTGAGGGGAAATTTTTCAGAGAAGAATTTTTCATCCAGAAACACAGCAACCAACTTTTCATATGGGAGTTTGGTAAATACTATCTTACGTTCTTGACTTTTATGATGATTCTATAAGCTTTGGGATACACATAAAATAGGATTTACATACAACAAGGCTGAAAACCTTTACCCTAGGTAAATATCAGGAGCATAATTTGTGTTTGTGACTGTCACTGTATTAAAAAAAAGTCTCTTCATTGAAAGGTCCTCACTGGGCTGGGGATTTAGCTCAGTGGCCTAAGTGTCTGCCTGGCAAGTTCGAGGTCGTGAGTTCGATCCCCGGTACCAAAAAAAAAAAAAAAAGAAAGGTCCTCACTGAAGCCCTGACAATGGGCACTCACCTCTGGCTTGGGGTGCAGGTCTGCGCTGCGGGAGTGGAACAGAGCACCCACCTCTCTGTACAGAGCCAGCAGTAAGTAGACCGCTTGCTGGGACCGTGGGCTCCTGCAGGCCTGCAAAGGGACCGGTATCAAGTGAGGGATCAGCAGGGACCGGCCTCAGCTGGGAGTGGTGATGCACACCTGCGCCCAGTGCTCGGAAGATGACGACAGCTGATGTAGCTCAGTGGAAAGGCCCTGGGTTTGGCAGCCAGCACCACAAGTTACAAGTCTACACCCAAGGGCCAGGACCCGGTGTGATCTGCACGTGAACACGGACTCAGCCTTTAAACTATCAGGGAGAAAGTCAGTGCCCAGACCGCTGGACCCCATGTGCCTCGGGGATCTTCACCTCAGCAGAGAACTCAGGCTGCAAGGTTTAGCACACACACTCAGATCAAACTCAGCACGTGGTGACCAGATAGGTGATGACAGAAGGAACAGAAATCAGCCTCTGTCCCCTTTCAGGCTGCTTCTCTGGTCTGGGAAACACTTCCTGAATAGAAACAGGCTTTTCTTTTTTCTTTTTCCCCCCAGTGCCAGGGTGAACAGGGACTCAAAGAAGACATAAGACTATAACAATTTAAAAGGAAGAATCCTAAAAACCTGCATCTTTATCAAAATAAACAAACATGTAAGTGTAGCTGTTAATTGTGATTGTACACAGGACTCAGTGAGCATCTGTTGTATCAGAAACAAACTTTCAGGATGATCTCAAAGGAAGTAACCAATCAGCCCCACACAACTGTCCCCATTCCCTGTTCCAGCCACTGGATACAGCGTCCCTCTCGGGTCTGCTCACTGTTCCTGTGCATCGTCCTGTACCACTGTGCAGAATGGAGGCAAGAGGCAGGCTCCAGGAGGGCCACCAGCCTGGTGAGAGGACCCGACCAGCCTACCATCAGGGCAGTCCTGATGCCCGAAGTCTCACACTGGAGCATGGCACGGCCCACAGCATCACGAACGACCTTGTATTCGTCACCGTACACCAGGTATCCATCCATCTGGCTTAGGTGGTCCTTCTGCAATCCCAGGAGGACAGGGGTTAGCCTCAGAGGGGACAGGCAAGGACTTTATAAGAACTACCACTATAGGTAAAGATGCTCAGTAATCACCATAGGCTGGGAGGTGGTTGAGCTGGGAGCTCCTTGGTGTCCCGTGTGTGGCAGGCCACTGCTCACTGGGGGACAGCAGACTCCACAGTGGAGGAAGACCCCAGGGGACTCCAATCTGACTTTCTAAGTGGTGGCTTTCTCTACTCACAGCACCACAACAAACCCAGATGACACAAAATGTGTCACTTCTGAATCTCAATTGTTAACATAAAAATGTGACAATTTTTAGTGGTATTCTGTAACCCCAGGGTAGTAAGACCATGCTGATTTCTGAGAACCAGGAGAGGAAAGTTGAGAGGGCCTAAAGCCAAACTTGGTGCAATAATGGGTCCTTACTTCTCAGGTCTCCCATCTCTACCTGGTAGAGGTTACAATGACCACCTTGTAAGTGGAGTCACTGTCACTTTGCTCAAAGCAAAGGCCACACAAAGAATTCTTTTACTATGTGTCTAATTTGATGAAAAGGATGCCTACATGAACTCTGCAAGAAAACAACAAACCAGGAACACACATGTGTGTACACATGTGTGCATGCCTCTCCCACATATGGCAAGATACCTGAACCTGTGCTAAGGCACAGAGCCGCAGATCAGACAGACATATGCCATCTCCATTCTGGAGCGGGGAGCAGTGTGTGAGGGTGGCTGCCCTGGCACCAGCTTGGTGTCCCGTAGGGTTCCCCATGTCCCATGACCCACGTCGCACCTGCCTCTCGATGACTTCCTCGGGAAACACCCAGAGGCAGGGGTGGCCCTGCCTGGAGAAGCACTGCACGAAATCCAGCCCGCGCTGACTGGCGAGCTTCCTCACGAGGTACACGCGATACCAGTTGTTCCTGCTGTGGGCACAGAACCACTCCACCGTCTGCAGGTAGCGCTGCCGCTCTCCAGCCAGCTCTGGAAGGTAAGGGGAAGAGTGATGCGGGGCCTCACCGTGCAGAACACACCCAGGCAAAAGGTGCAGGGAACGCGATCGCCTTCAAACAGGCCTCCCATACTTCTGAGCTAAGTAAGGAGTAGACATGCCTGAGTCCCCAGGAAGCTCGGTGAGGAAGTCAGAAGCCCTGTCGAGACACAGGCGGACCCTGGCCAATTCCTGCAGGTACTCGACGGAGGCCACAGTGGCAGGTTCCTGGCCCGGCCTTCTCAGGGAGCAAGACTGGAGGAAACTGGCTTCCTCCCTCAGGGAGCTCAGCTCATTGCTCCTGGCGCAGGAGCTGGTCTTCTCCTGCATGGAATCCTAATAAACAGAAAACAAGAAAGCAAAGGATGGGATTTTTTCTAAACAGGCAAGCCCTCCCTTTCTGGTATCACACAGTGGGCTTCCACAGAGGTAATGGAAACAAAGAATATGGTAGATCTGAACGCAAATTTTTTTAACCATAGAATACTAATGTCCCTTTCTATTTTAGGGGAAAGAAAAAGAGAAACATTTGTATCATCCAGTTTGTTTCCTAGGTACTGTAAATATTTGGGGAATAAAAATTTCCCAATGTCCGACAATCAGAAGCATTCTAGTCTCAGTGCCTGGTGATAAACTCTGTCGGCTTCAGTGGTGCCTTCTCCTAGGCCGTGTGTCCTTTTTGTACACCCACCCGGATGTCCACCTACCCTTGCATCCCACAACAACCATGGTAGCTTCTGAGAAAGGCATGGCTAGCGGATGGCTATGGAGACACCAAAGCACTCTCACAGGAGACAAGATAGCTTTGGTGGCACTAGGTGCTACCACCTCACTGTCAGTAGGAGGCGACCAGAATGCCACTAAGAAGCTCATGACTGCATACATAGTTGCTCAGAGCGGAGGAACGCCACCCCCTCAAAACGGGACACCTGATCACCACCCTGACTAAAACAAGAGGCTCTCGGTTTTCCTAAAGCAGTTTCTCATGGCATGAACTATACTGTTCAGACACTTTGCTAAAGGGGCTCAGGGAGGTGACAGCCAGCTCACCTCCAGGCAGTTGATGAAGAGCATGTATAGTTCAGTTTTGTCTTCCAGTATGAACGCTTTGCTCGCTAGCAGGGACAGGTAGTCCTGAATGTAATTCTTTACATCCCGAAAGCTGCAGACAGAGAAATATTATTCCCGGTTCCATGGGATGTGGAGACTTACCTCACAAAGGAAAGCACCTGTCTCTCAATCTGTAGTCTACCCCTCTGGGTATGTGTACATGTACACTACCTGTGATGACTAAACCCCCAGCCCTGTATCACATCTATAAAAGTATATTAGCACAATTACTGGACTGTGAAATGACATATATTAAATAGGCTGTTTTCAAGATCCTTTCACAGGCTTAACAATTTGTTTTAAATAATTGTTGATAATCACAAGGAACTTTTGTTTACATGGGTTATATCCATCAATATTCATGGTATTAGAGATTAAATCTAAAAGCTTAAAAATTAACTATTTTTGAGAACAATAATAAAGGTTACATATTCAAATTCCTAACATTTTTAGAAGTTTGCTTTGCAAATCTCTTTAATGCCTGGCTTAGCAGAAGTTATCTGATTTCCCATGCCTGCTTCTGACTCTGGCTCTAAATCTCAATGATACCAATACTGAAATATATGAAGAAATTCTGGCCTCACACATGATGTTGTTAATGTGATAGTTAGAAAAGGAGAAATACACTAATTTCCTTGGCAGCTAATTGTAGATACTCTTCTTTGCACTAAGACTTGATAAGCAACTGTTTCTAAATGCTGCTTTTGGAAGCTGACACTGTTATCAAAGCAGTTTTCACAGTTGATTATATTAAAGTCAGATGGTCAACCTTGCAATTTAAATGGACATTTTTTCCCCCAGTGCCAAGAATGAACCCAGGGCCTTATCACACGCTAGACAAACCCTCTACCCTGACCTACATCTCTGGCTCCTGGATTTTTCTTTTGTGACATCAAGCATTGATCATTTGAGAAATTCTGGTTTGCTGTGCTAGGCAAATCTTGCAGTGTTGACACATTTTTGTTCTACAACGTTGATGTCACAACAAATCACCTCAAAAACCTAAGTATTAGGCAGCTAAGCAGCTCAAGGTAGAGTTTCTAATACTTTAATTTTCACTTACAAGCTTCACCCTGTGGCCTGGCAATCACTTCTTAGGCACAGGTTGCTTGGCCTCATTTTTGTTTTTTAGATTTTTTAGTTGGCCTCATCTTGAGTGACTTTCTGGGAAACACACTGTCCTCTGGCTCTTAGCTGGTGTTTGTGGTGTGAATTTCCTGTTTCCCCAAACAACAGGAAGTGGAATCAAGGATCAAGATTCAGTAAGTGAAACCAACACGTTGGAAGACTCCATGTGCACAGAGGTATGCACATGACTGCTGCTACCGTTGCCTCTGCGCTGAGAGGCCAGTGCTCCCAGCCTCCACGTGGGGAATGCTGCCGAGAATACCATTGTGCTGAAAAAGGCAAATACTGTTCTCATGGTTATTTTAAAAATGGTTCTGAGCTCAGGGACTGGTCCTTTGGGCCCTGTGTGGAAAGGTGCTTTCTTGCTACACACATGCCTGTGTCTGAGCCCAGCCACGCCACAGGTTGCCTTGCACCAGAGGAGCGCACTCCCCACCTGCAGCCTGCTCCTCATCCTGAGAGGGACGCTTGGTGGCCTGGGCAAAGGCCTGATGGGACAAATGAAACTAAAGCCCTGTGGCAGCCTCTTGGTGAACTACATCCACCTGAACTTCAACAGGAGCTTTAGCACCACAGAGCGGATGACGGGCGTCTTATCCACGATGTCATCAAACGGGGACAGAGATTTTGTGTGCTCACGGTGCCCTGCGACCAGAAAGAGGGGGGTGCCGTTCAGTCACCGCACAGAGGGGAGAAGAACTGAGCTCTGGGGTACAGGAAGAAACCCACTCACTCTGCGGGATGTGTCTCAGGGTCTCCTTCTGTATGAATAGCAAAGACAGCAGGCTGTCGATCACGCTCTTCTGAGGGGGAGTATTGTCCTTGAAGCACATGGTGGAGACCAAGTCCACGAAAAAGCTGTTGCACAAGCGCCGGAAGTGGGCATGCTTCTCCACGGCCTCCCTGGGAACAGAGGAGAGGCTGTGTCACAGCACCCCGCATCTCTCCACACAGAGTGGTCAGAGGCTGGGGCAACATTTCAGCTTTAAATAAACTACAAATAGGTGGGGCGGGTTGTCAACGTAACAACAGACAGCATCGGCCTCATCACTTCCGAGGAATGCCTAGGTCACTTGGCCCAACCAGTGGCACTTTTGCACGTCCACAACACGTCAAAAGACCCCTCTGTTGGGAGGGAGGGAAGAAAAAGTAATCACAGAGCAGCAGGGCCCAGGCTAAGAGGCCACACATCTACAGCTCCTGCTTCCCTTCTGAGAGAACCACTGTCACCCTCAAGCCAGAGAACATGTGTGGCCTCATCCAGCAGAAGGTCACACACAGGGGCTCTGTGTGAGGCTTAGTGGCAGAGCACTCACTTGCCCAGCATGTGTGAGGCCCTGGTTCCAGCCAGTGTGGGGAGAGAAAAACAGAGCAGCTGCACGTAAATCCACGGCTCTTTCAGGGGCTTTAATGTACGACTGTCCGGTCATATGATTTTACTATCTCCATGTCAGTCTGTGTAGACACCTGGCGGAACGATGAACTCAGAGGCCCTGATGCCAAGGAGAGCACGTGGCTACCAGTGGCTCTTCCAAAGCCCTCTGCAGGGAGTTTTGCTGTCAAACTATGTCTAGCAGCAATCACATTTCTGAATATTATATATGAAAAAAGAGGAGCGCTTTTGAGAGGGAGCTTCACCTGTATTCCTGAGAAATGGTTGGAGAGAAGTCGTCTGGCAGGGCCGTTAAGCAGTAGGGACAGAGCATCTGGCCAGGGGCAAGCCAGGTCCGGAGGCAGGCCAGGCAGTACACATGGTCACAGGGCAGGCACACAGGCTCCCATGTGTCTCCCAGGCAGATGGGGCATGGGTGAATACCAAACCTGGAACAGGAAAGCAGTCAGGCCAGAGGCAGAGAGGCTGGCCAGGAGTGACACCCCTAGAGGCACAGAGCTCTAGCCTCCTCAGGGCCCAGGCCACAGGTCTCACCTGGAAAAGGTATTGCTGGCTTGGTCTTTGCATTCACAAAGTGTGGTCATTACAGTTGCAAAAGGCCTGTACATCTTGATGTCCGAATTCTCCTGAAGACACTGGGGAGAAAGGCGGTGATAAGGAGGTATGAATGGCAGGACAGAGCAGGGGCAGAAGGGTGGCCAGGTAAGGAATGTCTCCTGGCAGCAGAGGGACAGGCTGGGGACCCCCAGAGCCTGGTGGGCTGGCCTTGCACTTGTGACCCACCTGCCTGAGCCTTCCAAGTGCAGAGATTATAGGTGTAGGCCACTACGCCCAGCTGATTTTCCATACTTCATAAAAATGCCACCTGTGGCTTTTGATATTTTGTCTGCTTCTCTTTTGTTTTTAGGTTCACCCTATCTTCATTATGAGATACTTCAAACTCTGCATAATAATTTATTACATAGTAATAAAATAACATTATAAGCATCTGTGAATAACCTTTAAGAAATCTCAGCAATTTTGAAAAACAAAAGAAAAAAAGAAGAATTTCTTCAGGATATATCTAGAAATAGAAACACTAACTGGTAGGAAGGAGTAAGTTTAATGATTATGTTTCTGGAAGTGTGTGGTTACGCATAGATACCTGCATAGACGCTTCATGTTAAATATTCCATTGTGTATAAGATTAAGTAAAAAGAGTTTCCTATTTTTAGTTTGCCAAGAATATTTTTTTTCAAATCACTAATTTTACCCAATATTTTGTCTTTACATCTTGAAATGATTGTTTATAAAATTTATGTTTTAAATTATATGCCTATTAACGCTTATAGATTTAAATAATTCAAGCTTTCCTTGAGCTCCCACAATAGATCATATTTAGAAATGATGTGTATGGTTTAATACCTGGTAAATTTCATTTATTAATCATCAACCCAATTCAAACAATGGGCAGAGGGTTTAGTTAGATATTACTCCAAAGATGAGGTATAAATGCCTCAAAAGATGCTCAGTGTTATAGCTTGTATCTAGAGGTCCCCCCAGAGCTTCATGTGCTCACAGGTGGAGTTTGGAGGTGGCAGGATCTAGGGTGTATGATGCGAGTATTAGGGGTGTGTGGTACTAAATTACTTTCACTGATTGGAATTAGCACAGTTCTGGGTATGGCCTGAAGGATTTGCTGAAGACAGAACCCCCACCTGAGTGTGGGTGGCTTGGATAGTACATAAATGGACAGAAAGAAGGCTGCTGCGTCCTGCCTAACCTACCATGGACTGTTTCTCCTGTGTCGCTGCCTTGTCTTGGAGCCAGCCGACTGAGGACTGAAACATCTACAAACTATGAGCCAAAATAAACTTCTCTTCTTTTAGTTTTGGGTGTTGAGTATTGTCTCAGCAATGAAAAAAGTTACTAAGAAGCTCAGCATTCTCAGGCATTATGGAAATGCAAACCAAACCCATGGCCATAAAAAAAAAAATAGAAATAACAAGTATTGGCCAGGATGTAAAGTAACTGGAACCTTGTACACTACTGGTAGAAATGTACAATGGAGTTTGGCATAGTGATGCATTCCTGGATTCCCAGCTGCTTGGGAGGCTGAAGGAGGAGGATTACCAACTTTGACGGTATCGTGGGCAGTTTAGTGAAGCCCTGTCTCAAAAAATAAGAAGGACCAGCATTTACCTTGTCCAGCAAGAAGACGTACGTGGTCACCAGCTCACTCAGCAAAGGTATGTGGCTCTCTGTCTCTAGGAGCACGTGCTCCACAAAGAGGGAAACGGAGAAGATGCGATTCCACTGGGCTCTGTCAAAAGAGGAAATTCGCTTGCTCAGCTGACAAGGGAGCCCAGGACATGAGGAACCGAGGGGAGGAGACAGCAGGTCCAGGAGGATGTGACACTAAGGCCATAGGGAGGAGCATCCACCTGGACGTACTGCCCTGATACTCAGCTCGTGCAAGGTTCTGTGTCCCAGGTTCAGTGCCACAGTGTCCTGCTCACTAGTCCTGCACCTGGAAAGTCCCTCCTCGTTCTAAAGTCCAGCCTGATGACCTGTCCCCTCTCCACCTGCCCTCATGTTCCTGCTGCCCTTTCTGACTGCTCCCTGTTGTCACAGTGACCTTTAGAGGGCATCACGACACGGGCACTAACTTCTCCTGGCCACCAGGACACAGCGGCCTTGCTCTGGTAGCTTTCCTCTGGTGTCTAATGAGATGCCGGGCACTTCCCAGAGTTCAGCGCACACGAAGTGGGGTGTGAAGGGAGAATCCTGTCCATGGCCAGGGTGCCTGCTCACTCTGGTGTGGATGTGCCAGGACACGGCAGCTACTGCAGGGCACAGACTGAAGGGATGAGACAAGTGGAGCTCCAGGTTCTCACCTGACCATCCCAATGAGAACTCTGGTCCTGTCTCTGATGCCTTGCAGGTATCCCTCCGAGCAGATGAGCTCCAGGGGTGTGGACAGGTTCTTTACCAGCTCCAGCCAGGCCCGGGGCGTAGGCTTCAGGGTGTCTTCTGTCAGCTTCTCCACACAGGCCATTGCTGCAAATATGTCCAGTGTCTGAAAAGAAAACAGTCTTGGGGGAAGGCAGGGGCCCCACCCTGCCCATTGTTTAGCTGCTGGATCCCCAGGCCACAGCCCTGCGGTTAGCCCAGCTTGCTCCCGAGTTCCAGGCTTGGAACCTACTCTGTGGCGTCCTGGGGTGTAGGCAGCCTTACTCAGATGTGTTTTAAATGACTCTGACCTATGCGACCTACAGGCCCACAAAGTCTCCCCTCTGGGACGCAGCCCCACATGTGTTCTCCCAGAACAGAGGCGCCTCAGCACAGGGAGGGCCCATACCATCTCGCAGCCGGCAAAGCCGTGCATTGGTGGATCACTGGTGAGGCTATGCAGGACGGGGGGATGGATGGTCACAATCCAGGAGAAGTTCTGTAGCCGTGTCCTGAAGGACTGGTAGGCTAGGTGCACCCACGGCAAGGACAGCCTGTCCTTGGGCCTTCCCGACGCCATCTGAAGCTCCCTCAGGCAGGAAAACAGGGCCCTCTGCAGGAACTGGGGTCAAAAGAGCTTTCAGCTGCACTTTTAGAGTATAAAGATACGTTTTCCCACAGAAAATCAGAAATATTTAAAAACTGCAGAAGTAGCTGGGCATGGTAGAGCATTCCTGTAATCCCAGCACTTGGGAGGCTGAGGCAGGCAGACCATTGCAAGTTTGAGACCAGCCTGGGCTACAAAGTGAGTCCAAGGCCGGCCTGAACCGCATAGAGACCCTGTCTCAAAAAGACCCCTCCTCCCCCAAAAATTGCAGAAAATAAAAGTAAAAATCAGGCTTCCTATTATCCCCTCCCTGTGTCTTTCTGGTGAAGCCTTCCGGCCATTTTCATATCCATGCCTTTCCTCACTGTCATCCTCATCCTCAAATCAAGACCACTGTACTCCTGGCTTTCTTTACTTGGTATTACATTAGGGACACACAACCATCATTAAGTGTACTTGGGGAAAAATTTGGGGAGACAGTACATCCGGGTGCTTCATCACTGTGCTACATCTCCTGTGCTTTCTGAGGCAGGTTCCTAAGATGTGCATCCAGGCAGGATCCAAACTTGCAGTCTTTCTGCCTCAGCCCCCTGGGGACCTGGGATCATGGGTGTACACCACGCCCAGCCTGGAAACGTTCTTTTCAATGGTTGTGCAAATGGGCATTTCTGTCCCGGCCTTCATTGTTAGACACTAAAGTCGCTCCAGGGTCTTTGGTATTAGACAGGAATCTGAAAAGAACGTTCCTGGGAGTGTCTGTCCCCATCTCTGATGACACTGATACAGGCAGATGCAACAGTTCTCAATGAGTCCTGCCACCTGGATTCCCGAGCACTGCTGGTTCCTTCCCTTGCCACACTGGCCACTGTCCTTCCTAAAAGTCCATTTTCCCAAATGAACGGGAGGAAGGGATCCGACAGCCAGCTGTGCTCTGCAGACTTTCTAGTGAAGTGAACAAGTGCGCGTGTATCATTATTTCCCAGATGCTGGTGTAGTTATTCTGCTAATAGGTGGTTTATAACTCTTACCCACTTTCAAAAGTGAGGCTATGTTCTTATTGATTCTACATTAACATTCATTAACCTTTTGTCACATTGGTTACATCATTTGTTCCCCTCAGATTTGTCTCTTTCCCTCTCTGTGTCCTGAACTGTGAAGGTTTTCAGGCAGTCCAAGGCATCAATCTTTCCACTGAACCTCGATTGTTATTCTTACCACACAGGGTCAGTTCACTATCTTAATTCTCTTCAAGGAAACGAAACATTTAAATTGAAAGATTTCTTGTAGGAACAGAAGAAGGTGGTGTTCTAGCAAGCCCTGCCCATGGGTTTACACCCTGTGGTCCTGCACAGTTCTCTTTTCCCCACCCACGTAGAACTAGCTCTCAGGAGGCAAGGATGTACTCGTGGGCTACCTGTGGTCCACCACGGACAAGCCCCACTTGTGACTGGACTGGGTTTCTACCTTCAGCTCCTCCGGGCTGGACACTTTCATGGTCAGGAGCAGGAAGTCTTTCAAGTAGCTGTTTAGGAGCTGCAGCTGCTGCCCTTCGGGAAGCTGGGTAAGGAACTGACCCAGGGGCGTCTGCTGGAAAATTTCCATAAACTTCTGCGGCAGCCCTGCAGGGAGGAGGCCAGAGAGCACATGAGACAGAGATGAGTTCTTGGAAGAGCTCACAGCACCAAGCAGGAGAAGCAGAGGTGCCCTGCCAAACCCCAGCTCAGGTGCAGATCAGGGACCCAGACCAGAGAGATCTGCCTCACGGCAGACAGTGGGGGGTGGATCCCGGGTTGTACGCTGTCCCAGACAAGCAGGACCACACAGGGTGCTGCCCTGAAAAGGAAAATGGCTACTCATGAGCCAAACTGGGTCACACTGCTTCACAAAGTGGCGGGATGCTGACCCTGAGGGATGAGGTCATTCTTGAGCAGACTGACCAGTAGGTCCCCTGAGTAAATGTTGAGAAGGTGTTTTCACATATGGATGATGACATTTCCTGAAAGACCATGCTGCCATCGGTTTTTCTAGAGTGCTATGACCAGACCCCTTGGCATGGGATAGCCAGGCAGAGTACAGGGCCGTCTGGACACTGCATGCTAGCTGCCCCTATTTGCTGAGGAAGCTTAACAGGCATAGCGCCTCAGTCAGTACGCTGCCTGCATTGTCTAAGTGCCTCAGAATGGGAATGACCAACGACAAGCACAGGTAATAGGCTCTCTCCTTGCCAGAAGGCACCCCAATCTGGCAGGTCCCTGGCAAGGCATCAGCTCAGGGCCCCCCACACTGTGTGACTTAATGGCTTCCGACTTGCTGGAGACTGTCTCTCCTGCAGAGCAAGTTTTAAAATGAAGAAATGCCATAAGCCTGAGGCTGTCCCACCTGCAAAGGGCTTCAACTAGGAACTTGGAAGTCATCCCAGTGCCAGCAGCAGGATGTCTGCACGCGAGGACTGATTCACCGATCCCCCGGCAGACCTCACCTTGGGCATCTGTGATATACTGAGCCTGGACACACAGCTCTTCCAGGTAGTCCTTGACTCTCCAGCTAAAGGGGACACTGTTGGAGGCATTGTGAGCCATGTAGTTCTGCACCACGATGGAGGGCGTGTCACTCTTAGATCTGCAGCAAGACCCAGGACCGAGAATATGTTCGTGAGATGTCCCTTCAGTGAGTCAGAAACACTGGAGCCGAGTGCCACTCCCTTCCCCACATTTAATCCTGAACAGCACCCCACAGTTACTGCTGCTTCCGTTGTCCTAAGGGAGGCAGTGGAAAATATGGCATCACCAATGCCCTGGCAAGAGCACCCACGGGTTGGACCTCCTAGCCTGACCTTCTGGTCACCTTTACCCATTCTCAACCTCGTTACAGGCTTGTAAATGTGCACTGTGTCTCATAAATATAATTAAGATCAGTAAATTCTGGGATAAGCATGCGTGCTGAGCACCCTGTCAATCATTCCTGTCCATCACACCTGGAGACTCAGTGGGCAGCACCTAAAATAGAGGTGCCTGGCCTTTAAAGTGTAGGAGCCCAAGCTGTCAGCTCCACTTTCTCTGTTGCTGTTGCTACTTTGACCTGTGTGCAGTGCTCTTCTGCGGCACCCTTCGTGCTGTTACACCTTTTAGGCAAGGACTGGCCCTGACCACAGCTTCCTGTGGTCAATAGAGGCAGCTGCTCACTGCTCATTGCTGGGTGTGTGCTTGGCTACCCTTCTCTTGGTGTGCACACGACCCTGGACAGTCATGGGCCCATTCAACGGTAACGGCTTCAAATGCCGCACAACTGCACCCCTGGAGCCACTTCCTTCAGTCCTCAGAGACGGGGCTGGGGTTGGGCCTCGCGGTAGAGACACGTGCCTAGGGCGATCGAGGCCCTGAGTTTCAGTTCCAGCACCACACATACAGGCTCAGACAAGGCAAGGAGCTGAGGGACATGCAGACAGCTGCTGGGCTGCCTCCCAGGTCAGGGTCCCACACTCGAGGACCTCGCCGAACCCTTGTTTACAGAGAAAACGGAGACTGCCCAAGGTGGCAGGGACTGAGCAAAGTGCCCAAAGTCTCTGTAAGACCAGGTGCTCTGGGTGGCACCTGCCCCTCTGCACATGGAGAACAGGGGACGCACCATTCCTGGCGGTGTGAAGGGTGCAGGGAGGTGAGGAGCATGGAGGAAGAGTGAAGACTCCAGGGCTTGGGCATCTCCTGCCACTTCCCACCCCTTGCCTGAGAGCAGCAGCCTGGTACCCAGGGCGGGGAAGCACACAGAGGGTGCTGCGGGCTCTGACCTTGCCCCTCCTGTAAATAAGAAAGTCTCCCTCACCTCATGCCACCCACGAGCGGAAAGTCCAGAAGCTTATCGTCGCTGAAAATGAACATCCAAAGGTCTCGTGCCCAGGCTGGTGAGTCCGGCTGGTACAGCAGCTCCAGGTTGGCATCTCTGTCGAGAAGTGCTACCATGCTCGCCAGGAGAGGAGTGACGGCGCCTTGGACCCGCTTCCACAGGGTGTGCCTGCATTTGGGAGTCGGTCATCACAGGGGACACCCGATGCCTTGACAGTCCCGGCCTTGCAATACACCTGTAAAACTTCTAGTCTCCTAATTCCCAGGTGGTAGCCAGCACAACAAGAGGAAACAGTCACCATTGTATGTATGAGAACAGAGGCCAGGTGTGGTGGTAGTGGTCCACAATACCAGCACTATGGGAAGCTGAGGAAAGTCTGGGCAATTGCGTGAGTTAGAGACCCGCCTCAAACAAGAAGGATAGGGATGTGGCTTAGTACGAAGTCCTTTGGTTCAATCTCCCCTCAAAGGGACAAAAATAAATGGATGTGTCTAAGACTAGAGGCAGAAATGGAATAATCATTTGACATCTCATAAATGAATCTGTTTACCGAGAAGGTGAAGAAGCTATTTGCTTAATTTTCTAATAGCTTTCCTAAAACAAGTTCTTTAGGTTCTATAAGCAAAGAAAATAATGACCAAGTTCATTTAGGAAAAAAGAAGGATTTAAGAAACATCAGCTAGGGCTGGGGATTTAGCTCAGTGGCATAAGTGCCTGCCTTGCAAATGCACAGTTGTGAGTTTGATCCCCGGTATCAGGAAAAAAAAAAAAAAAGAAAAGAAAAGAAAAAAAAAAAAAAGAAACATCAGCTGTAAATAAAATACTACAGTAAAGGAAAGGATGCGGTAAATTAAGTCATCTGTTCCAGATCAAGTTAAAAAGAAAGCTCAGGTTGACCTGGAACAATTTTTGTGTCCTTAGCTGGGCGGGGAAAGTAAGACCTGGCGATGAAGTCGGGGACAAGCTCTGCTGTCATCACAGAGGAGCAAAACCAGACAGAGGGGTGAAGTCAGGTCTGTGGTCACCCTCCCAACCCAAGAATGGCACCAGCTACCTGACACTCAGGACTTAGAGGAGCCCTCCTACCCACCACCAGCTTTAAAGGGCCTCAGGCCTGGAGGGGTCAAGATCTTGCTGGAAAACTGCCATGGGCAGTAAAGGATACTCCTGGGTTCCACTTATGCAGCCACGGTTACTTTAAGCCACAGGCTTGGGGAAATAGTTTCTCTGTCCTCCCTGTACGTCACCATCTCTAGCTCTTGTTTGTGTTTTTGAGACAAGGTCTCAGTATGCATTCCAGACTGAGCTGAATTCACTACATGGCCCAGGCTGGCCTCAAACTTGTGATCTGCCTACCTTGGGATGACAGACATGCGCCACCACACCTGGCACCACTTTAATTACCTAAACTGATCCCCTGTGCCAGGTTTTTGATAGGCTGGTACACATAGCCTTGTTACCAGAATACATGTTCTGAGGTTTGCAAATGTTCTTTTAGTGTGAAACACACAAAAGGAGAGAAAAGGATCCACCAACCCCTGCTCCCCAACCAGATCCATATTCAACCTGGGTTTGTGGGGGAAACACCATAGCTTCCAATGGCCGAGGTTTACAAACACCCGCCCAGGCAGTGCAAATCCCTGTCCCGCCCGCCTCAGCCCTGCTTCCTACCGGAAGGTGCCCGCCTCCTGCAGGGCTTCCAGATCCGAGGCCTCCCTGCTCACCCATGCCTTCACACTGCAGGGCTGGTTCTCTTCTTGCCTCTTCAGGAGCACATGGAGATGATTCTTGGACACCCGCAAGAAAGAGGCTGTAAAAAGGCAGGGAGCGTACGGTTGGCTGGCTCACGGGCGCCACGTCCACCATGCTTGTTGAGCTATTCTGACAGGTTCCTTGGTCAGGCCAACTCTGAGGACGTGACAGATGCCTTTACATTCCTGCTTCTCTCTCCACGCTGGGGTGTGGGCTGGAGACAGGTGTGACTCCTACCGTTGCACTCATTGTCCTCGTTTAAAAGGCTCAGGAGGATGACGACTCTCCTCATGTTGCGGTCACAGCCCTCGGTCTGGTTCCTAAGCATCCCCACAGCGCTCTGCACACAGCTTTGCAGCAACCTGGTGGTGTCCAGGACCTGCACCTGCAGGGGAAGACAGGTCCTATACTTCTACCACATCCAGGACAGGCAAAGGCTGAGTGCCGGCCAGGGAGTCACAGCACCTTGTGAAGTGGGACCGCCAGACCCTGCTACTTGTGCTTCTGGCGAACAGGGAGACCCTGCCACGGGGAGGACACAGGGATGGCACTCACATCACCACCTTCCGGTTCCAAGGGATCGATCTCCATCTCCTCAGGACTTTCTACCTCCCCTGTGGTCTCGGCTGCTTCTCCTGACGTGCTGTGTTCTATTTCCATCTCTTCCTCTTGGCTTCCCTCTGCTCCACAGGAAGCAAATGCAATCAGGTCATGGCTTGGGGCAGCACTGGCTGAGTCAGTGCCTATGCTGAGACTCGCCAGGTTCCTGTCCAGAGCTTCCACTGAGGTCCCACCTGTCATGCAGGTCCCAAACGCGCCACGGGAGGGCTCCACAGCCAGGGCTGACGGCTGGCCCAGGAACCCCGGGTACAGGCCACATACTGTGGGCGCTCACTTGTGTGGCCTTACCCTTGGCCCAGTGCTCTGCATGTGGACCAGGTAGCCAGTCCAGCACACATCCCGAGCTCCTGCAGACAGGCAGGTGCGGGGACTTTAAGGTGTTGTATGGTGGCCCTGCCTCCAGCACCCTAAAATGGCCAGAAAGTGGCCACACTTGGCATCTTCCACTTGTCACCCCATCTCTAATCCCCAGGCTGCCACACCAAGACTCACGCTCAGGTTTGTCTCTTGGCCTGAACAGTTGGCTTATAGTGACACCCTGCAGCTTGGTCACATCCGAGGCCATGACCATGGACCTCCGGAGGTCATCGATGTGTACAGACCGCCACAGCCCTGTGAAGAACAAAGTCACCAAAGTCTTGTCTTGTCTTTTCTAGCTTCTTCATTAGCCATAAACAGATGTGCTACTGCTCTGACTTTTAATTACACTGCTGCTAGAGGAATAAATGGACCCCCAAAGTCTACGGCCTCGAACACAACAGCAACCATCGAACCCACTTTATGCACATCAACAACGTCCATATCCAATTTAATCCCTCAAATAACTGGTATGCAAAGGATATATGAATAAACACTGTGATTATTTACATGTCTTAATGTATTTCCTGCAGCATAATCAGTGAAGAAGTATAAAGCACTGGTGAAGTCTGCTTTCCAATATCTATGGAATTATTACAGTAAACTGTTTTTCCCTATTTCTAGAATATCAACTGCCATATCTAGTACAGCTGGTAACCATTTCACAGAGGAGGAGGAGGAAAGGAGATAAATTAAAGACAGCATTTTCCCTCTACGGGGACAAAGAATCAAAGCCAGTTCGAGTCAGGAGGGTCTTTACTGAATCATCCACATAATCAAGACAGGTGGGAGCCCGAGGACCCCACCCAGTGTCCCCCTCTCTGTAGAGAAGACAGGAGACTGCAGCAAGAGTCCCAAGATGACAGGTTTGAGCAGTGACCCTGGAGAAACATAACTGTACCTGCACAGAATGTCGTTGGAATTAAAATTCTAGTTTCACCTTCAGCTATTTGATCTTTGACAAAAGGGCCACAAAAACTTACCCTGGAAGGAAGCTATCCCCTTTAATAAATGGTGCTGGGAGAACTGGGTACCTACATGCTCGAGTTTGAAGTCTAGACCTGTATCTCTTGCCATGTACTAAACTAAAATAAAAATGTATTAAACACCTAAATTTTAAATCAGCAACACAATCTGCTGGAAGATGAATAGGTACAGCTCGTCAAGACAAGTGGGCAAGGATTTTCTGAACAGAACCCCCATTACACAAGAAACAGTACCAAGAGTCAACAAATGAAATCATGATAAAAACTTCAACACTGCTGGCCATTAGAGAAATGCAAATTAAAACAATGAGATTTCACCTTACTCCAGAAAGAATGGCTGTCATTACAAAAATCAAACAATAATGAATTCTGTCAAGGCTGTGGTGAAGAAGGAACTCTTCTCCACAGTACAACCATAGTACGACCATGGAAATCAGTATGGCGATTCCTCAAAGAACTGCAACTAAAAATTCCACTTCGCTTCCCTACTCCTCTTCCCGAAAAAGTTGAAGACATCACAGTAGAGTGATATATAGGTACACATGTTTGTAACAGCACAATTCACAAAAGCTAAATCATGCAGGCCTACACATCCATCGGATGAATGGATAAAGAAAAGGTGGTATTTACACACAATGGAATACTACTCTGCCATAGAGAAAAATTTGAAGCTTTTGTGGGAAAACAGATACAGCTTTAGACCATGATACATGAAATAAATCAGGCATCCAAAGGTTAAACACTGCATGGTTCCTCTCCTACTAGAAACCCCAAATATAAACAAAGAACAAAGTAAAGGATGGATATCATGTGAAGTAGAGAGGTGGATCTTTTTCAGATGGGAAAGGTACTAAGAGAAAGGGGTGAAAAGGAAAAAAGAAGAAAAAATGATCGGGATGCATTACATACACGTACCAACTCCACACAAGGAATGTGACCATTATGGACTACAAACACAGACTACTAAAAAATAAAAACAAACAAAAAACCCCTTTTATTAAAATTAGCAAAAAAATTTTAGTTTGGAACTTGTGCCATTTAGAACCCCAAGAGAAGGGCTGGGGATTTAGCTCAGCGGCATAAGCACCTGCCTGGCAAGCGCAAGGTCGTGAGTTCAATCCCTGGTACCAAAATAAATAAGTAGATAGAACCCTGAGAGAAAGCACCAGCCATGATCTGAATGGAAATAGTCATCAAGGTTTTGGTCCTACCTCCATGGAATCCCACATAGGACGCTCCACTTCCCACCCGGGACAGTTTGGTGATGAAATAGACGAAGACACAGTGGTTCTTTCCTTGCGTCTTGTTGACCTCATTGAGAGCAGAGTACCTATGAAGAAACAAGAATGGAAACACAGGAAGCTGAGGAGCCGTGGGAAAGCTGTGCAAAGCAGAAGCAAGTACGAGAAGCCCTGGTTTTATAAGCTCTCGGTCAACTCCACATGCTCACTTCTCTATTATGGGGCTCATTTCACACCCGGTCCTGCTCCTTTTGCTTGGAAGGGGCCTTTCTCCACTGACCAGACCCTCAGGAGCCTGCCCTGCTGGGATGAGAGATGAGGCACGCTGACTCCCCTCTTCGGAGAGTTCTGAGCTCAGTGTGGTATCACCCACAGGCCCCAAGCCCAGGACAGTTTCCCAGGAGCATCTGACTCAGCCCCAAAGTGCGGCATGGCTTCCAGTGCTACAAGCGGTACAGGAATCTTTCCCACTTGGACATGCAGTAATAGGAGAACACAGTTCCGTTTAAAGGCAGATTTCCCCCACGCAGACCATAGAAATGTTTGAGACATATGAACAGGAGTATTTACATACTGCTACTGCACTTGTAATAAATTCTGATTCGAAATTATGAACAGTTGGGCATGGTGGCACATGCCTGTAATCTCAGCACTTGGGAAGCTGAGGCAGGAGTATCACTGTGAGTTTAAGGTCAGCCTGAACTATTGAGACCGTGGCTCAAACCAGGGCTGGAAATACAGCTCAGCAGCACAGCGCCTGCCTAGCAAGCATGAGGTCCCGAGTTCAATTCCTGATCCACAAAACAAAACGAAAAATCCAAAAATTATGAACAAAAAAATGACTATAAACATGTGCTTCAAGACTATTCACGTACAGTTAATTATTGATAATTCTTATATTTACATTTTATTAACATTTTTGGGTCATTTGTCCTCATTTTCTCTAGTCCACATTTGGGGGAATGAGAAGGGAGAGAAAGTTTTCTTATTTTTATTTCTATACTTGTAATACAGTATTGTTTTCATGGGAGAAATTCTTTAGGAGGGTCTGTACTGTGTTTTTTTTCTTTTCTTTTTATTGGTGCCAGAGATCAAACTCACAACTGCACACTTGCAAGGCAGGTGCTTACGCCGCTGAGCTAAATTCCTAGCCCCTACTTAGGAGGTTCTGAACAAATTAGGAACTTGTCACATTGGCTTCTTTCTTTTTGTTTCTCTCATCTCTTTTTTAGACAGAGTCTCGCTACTAGTTCAGGCTGGGCCTGAACCCACTATGTAGCCCAGAACCACAGCGAGCCTCTTGCCTCGGCCTCTTGCATGTTGGGAATTTAAGCAAGCAGCACCACATGCGGCCTGCCCACCCCGTTTACGAGAACAACACTGAAAACTTACTTAGCGGAGGCAATCAGCTGCGCACTGTAAACGCGATCATCAAAGTCAGTCTGGATGATAAGGATTTTACAGTTGGCTCTACTTGCTAAGCAGTTTCTGAGAGAAAAAAGAAGTTACCCAATGAGTTCTCTGTCCCCCAAAATGTGTAATGAAAATCCCCCAAAGGGAACCGGCTACACAGAAAACAGCCTTCGGCTGGATTCTCCTCCAGGAGGCAAGCAAGCCATCTACTGCAGAAGGGAGAGGCCAGGGCAGGTGTCCTGAGGCAGAGGGACAAGGCTGAGGAGAAGGCAGACAGACCCTTTCACAGCAGACCCCAAGTGGCCGGGACAGCGAGGCACAGAGCCATGCCTCGCAGATCCCACCTGGGGAGACTAGGGGAATGGGTTGGGGTGGTGGGCGGTGGGGGCCTCACCGGACTGCTTTGAGGAACGAGTGCTCCGTGTCGAACTGCTGCAGGGACAGGATGGTGAGCTTTGGGGCCAGGCCCTCCAGCTCCGATGCTAGGGTTTCACAGTCATGGCTCGTCAGCAGCCTGGAAAAAGTGGTGACCTGCAAACAGAGGCATACGCGCTGTCTACCAGGATGCAAGGAATGGGGCACGGGTATGGGGTTAGACCTGGCAATATGGGGGCTTCACCCTATCTTTTCAGGCCTTGCGCAGTGAGGACCCAGACAGGAAAGAACCCCCAGCAAACGAGCTGGGCCCTAGCACGCAAGGCAGGGCTCAGATGAGCGGGACCTCTAAATCAGACAGTATCAGGGAGAAGACTGCTTGCTTTGTGCCCTGCCCGAGATTCTCCTGGTGCTACAGGTCCTGCACGAACGCCACATCTTCCTGTAATCTCAGATGCAGTCAGCCTTGGCTGCCCCTTCTCCCACTCTGCAGTTAGCAACTCTTGCTACCAGAGGTGTTGACTCATCCCAGAGTGCAAACTCCAATGTTCTTTAAGGCATGTGATATCTCTGCTCCAAATTCCCCTCTCTGGACCAATGAGCTGCTGATTCTTATATCTCGCTGCATGACAGACGTCCAAACCCATCTCACACAAGCCTTACTGTTGGCTCCCCAAAGAGCTCAGGGAGAATCCTGGGTCACCTGCAGACTCCCCCATTGCCCAGCGCCTCTCTATAAAGGAAGTAACCAGCTCTGCCCACCTGCCTCTTTAACCTCCTGTCCCCTCTCCCTGTCACCCTTCCTTTTTTCTTCCTACCATCCTTTTTGGTTTTCTACTGGTTACTGAACCTGGCATCTTCACACTGAGCTACATCATCAACCCTTTTAACCAGGGTCTCTCTAAGTTGCCCAGGCTGGGCTCAAACTTACCATCTTTCTGCCTCAGCCTCCCCACGGTCCTGGAGTTGCAGGCATGTGCCACCACACTTGGCTTCTAGCCATTTTTGATTCCATCTCCTTCTACTCTCCCTGCACCGATCCAGCAGCTTCCTATCGCCCTTTCCTGTAACGGCCTTATCTCACTGTTTTCCCATCACCCCAGGAATGGGGTGAACGAAGCACACATTCCTCCACCCAGAAAAGACCAAGTTCCTCAGGCCCCCGTGAGGTCTCTGTGACTGTGTCATCCCCACGACCCGGCACTCACATC
The DNA here is from genome assembly GCA_004027295.1 of Dolichotis patagonum. Lineage (NCBI taxonomy): Eukaryota > Metazoa > Chordata > Mammalia > Rodentia > Caviidae > Dolichotis > Dolichotis patagonum. Next base: position 11,334 of record PVJX010017053.1, on the reverse strand, counting down.
CCTGAGCTTCCAGCTCTCTCAGCGGCCCCTTCTGGGCCTGGCAGTGTCTCAATCTCTTTGGCCCCCAGGCCTGCTCAGCTAGTTCCAGGGGTCCCTTTAGGGAGAATCGCATCTGACTTCCTCTCTTGCCATCTCCCCGCACAGCGTTTATCCCAGGACATCGCAGTACTGCATGTCCCACACTACATCTCTGATGACCGTGGTCCGCAGAGGAGAACGGTGCCGATGCCCTTCGCTACTGTCACCCCAGAGCTCCGCTCAGGAACTTGGTTAAACTGAACTCACTCTCCCTGCATGTCATGTGGACAGGAACCCCAGGTCCCCACCTGCCCACGGATACCCCTGAGCACTAGAATGAAGAGAATGTGAATCCTGGCCCTTAGGGTAGAACTCTTGGATGGCACAGCCTTGGGTACATGGGGAAGACGGTCACCTCAGTGAAGACGGCGCGATGCTCCAGGCCCTCGCCTTGAAGATGAGCCTGCAGGAAGTCTGAGAAGGAGCTGTGCTCCTGCTGGCAGTAGTACTCATGTGCCAGCTCCTTGGCAGATGAGCTCAGTGTGGAGGTGCTCAGCCGCACCACGGCGTCAGGTGTGGCGCAGTCCAGCAGGATCAGCTTGGCCTCCTCCATCACCTGACATTCCAGCTCCTCCAAACTGGGCCTCGGTCCCTGCCTCTCTGTGGCCTTCAGCACCACGGAAGCACAGGCGTCTGAGTGGTAGCCGATGAAGACGTCGGCAGGGCTGTACTTGTGTGCAGCCAGGAACAGGTCTGCTTTCGTGTCCGCAAACTCCTGTGCCCAAACTGTGAGCCGGCGTACGATGCCCTTCTGCCAGGGCTCCAGCACGGTGTGGATGTCTAGGAAATGCTTCTCCAGCCGGTTGATGAGGGGCACAGGAAACTGCTGGTACACCACGTCCTTCTCCTCAATGACGATCAGGCGGAAGTCCGGGTGGACCCGACACTTGACACGGTGGGTACCCAGGCCGAGGTCCACATACTTCTGGCCCCCGAGGTAGACGTAGTACTGGTTCAGTGCATCGTACAGGCTCTCGTAGAGGTTCTGCAGGTTCAGCAGCACCATCATCTTGCCGGTCTCCATGCAGATCTTCACCCGGTTGATGTTGCAGCAGATCTGCGTGTACTCTTGATCCTGCGGAAAGCTGGACCCAAAAATGATCTCTGGCTGCTGGTCCTCACCAAAGAAGGCCTGCTGCAGGATCTGCAGGGCCACGTAGTTCTTGGTCAACACAAGCAAGTACCGGGACTCAGTGTCATCCAGTTCAGTGCCTGTCGCCCTCTGTGGGCCCCCAAAAATGTTCTGCTTGATCAGCTCAATCGTGCTGACCTCCTGCTTCCACTTGGCCTCGGGTAAATGGGCTGTGAAAATGTCCAAAGCCTGGATGTCGTCTTTGCCACTGAAGTTCCGCAGGACAGCCTGTGCGATAGCCTGTGGGGAAAGCTTTTTATTGGATGTCTTAGCTGTGGCAAAAATCATCTTGATGAGGCTGTAGTAATCACGAAGCCCGAAAAATTCCTTATCTTGTTTCTTACATACTGCTTCGTACGCTTTGGCGAAGGGCCCGAAGTACCCTTGGATCTTGTCCAGAAGCAAGTTGTCAGAGGAGCAGATCCCTTTGGCACTGTCTATGAGCTCTTTCTCGTTGGGACTGCCTCGGGACACAAAAAGGCCCCGATTCATCTTGGCAGGGTCGAGGGCCCAATTGGAAATGCCTATGAAGCCCACTTTTTTGTAGGGGGCAGGGTCATCGTCAATGCAGCCGTCTTCCAGCAGGGGGTGCAGTGTCTTCAGGGGCATTTTGGGGGAGTCCTCAGCCAGTCCGACCTCATCTAGCACCACCACAGAGACATACTGCTGCAGGTCCTTACCCTGCTGGAAGCGGGCACACTGCCTGAAGATGCCAATGATACCCTGGGGGGTAGAATGTGGGCTGCACTGGAAGGACACCAGGTGGACCTGTTTCAGGGCACGGAAGAGATTGGAGTGTGCAGCCTGGCCTTGCATGGCATCTGCCACGATGGTCTTGGCGAGAGATTTGGAGCTGCCGGGCTTCCCCACCAGGAAGAGAGGGATCCTCAGCTCAATGCAGATGATCATCATGAAGACATTCTCCTTCAAAGCCAAGTTCTTGGCTATGGTTTTCCTGAGGGGTACCCCACTCAGAAAAAGATCCTGGGCCTGACTGATCTCATCCAGGACAACCTTGCTGTCATTGTATGGCTCTGGCAGGAATCTGCAGATGGCTTTCCGGTAGGGTTCTTTCTTTTCTAAAGAGGCGTGGTAACAGACCCCAATGGCCAGCACCAGGGACCAGAGGACGGGATCTCTCTCGAAGTTACTTTTGTTGGCACTGGACTTGGAGAGAAAGGTATTCAGATTTCCCAGGAGCATAGCGCTGTGCTTGTGGAACCACTGGAAAACTCTTACGCAGCGCTCCACGTCCCGGAGGCTGACAAAACTGCACTCGTCCTCTCTCTGCCTCATGAAGTCCTGAGACGCGGACAGCACTTCTGTGATCACCCGAATCTTGTCGTCATCTATCCTCATGGAGTCCACAAGTTTCTGGACGATTTGCTGGATGTAGAGTCTCTCAGCAGCATCATTCAGTTGTCCAAAGTCCCACACCAGAGGAATCAAGCTTGGTGGCAGAGCGTGGACGCGGTAGACCAGCTGTCTCAGAGGGATGGAGCCCAGCTTCTCTGCCGTCTCCTCAGTGCTGACCCGGTATCCCAAACCAGCTGACTCTAGGCGGCAGATCATCTCCTGAGAGTGCTTCCGGTAAGGGTTGCAGGCGGCTATGATGTGCAGGCCCGAGTCGTGCTCCAGTGGCTGGCCACCCACTGTCCGGTCACATAGAACTTCTTTGATACAGCTTATGGCTTCCGTTGTGTTCGCTTCATCAAAGAACAAGATGGTGTCCAGCTGGTATTGGTGCTTATTGACGAGGGCAATGTCCTCAGCCTTCCTGACACTGGAGTAGACCATACTGGGAGTCGTTCCTCCGTGGACCTTGACCAGCTTCATGGTGTCAGCATTGGCACCACAACGCCGCAGGTCACTGAGGAACCTAATGAGCCTGGTTTTCCCACAGCCAGTCTCTCCCATGATAATAACTGGGATCCCACATCGGAATCGCATTTCAATGGCGAGGATCTTAAGCATATTGTCTGTTGTGAGCTCGTAGGTTTCATCAGGGTCAGTGGCCCACTGGATCCCTATTGCCCGGCAAAGCCTTTCAAGTTTCTCATGTCTGGGCAGCTTATCAAAGTCAATGTTGAAAGGCACCTTCTGAAGCAACAGCCCGTTGTACAGCTCTGAGGTCATGACATTTCTCATGATTACTCTGCCATTCAAGTGATTGATGGCATCAATGCTGCCATTGTTACTAGGCTGGAGGTAGAAGCCCATAAAGGTCATAGTCATATGGTCACCATTGAAAAAAATATACGGATGGGGCTCTGATTCCCACCTCTTCCGGAGAGAGAAGGGGGCAAGGTCTTCTTCGTCAACCCCATCCAAGGTGACCGCATAATTCCCTGGGCTTTGGTCAGAGGTGTGCAGCGTTGGTGTGGCAAAGTCTCTTGCCATGAAGATCATGAAGGTCACAACAAAGTTCTTGAAGCCCCTCAGCGTGTCCCCAACAAACCCTACGTTGCAAAAGACAGAGGCCTCACAGTCTCGGAGCTGACAGTTTAAGAAACGAGCAAAATTCTGAAGCTCTGACCAGGATGGGTTTACCACCCCGCAGTAAATCAGGAGGTGCTGCACACACTCCTCTGGGGTGCCCTCCACAGAGCCTTCTTGGTATTGGAATGTGTCTAGGTTTTGTTTTTGATGGAATCGTCTTAAGTACTGGAAAGGCCTCTGGAAAGTCTCACTGCAGAACTCCTTCTTGTCCATTTGGGGCTCTCTGTGGCTCCCCTTGGGAGTCAGCTCCATGTCCATCACTTCTTTAGGAGGTCTGCAGGTGACTTTGGGGAAGATGTCAAGAAAACCGAACTGTGGGGCATGTGCACTCTGCAGAGGAGAGACATAAATTCAGTGGTTAGGACTGGATTTCCTGAGACAGTCTTTGTGTCTTAACTCTCTACATGGTCTACGCTGGCTGGACCTTTAGGAAATTTATGTGAATGCCTGGAATTTTTCCAGAGCCTCTCTTTCACACACCTGTCTCCCTTGCAAGGTATCGGAATCTGAATTCTGGGAGCTGCATCCTTAACCAGGAAATCATTTTGTAACCCAACTTTCTGAGACCCTACTTCTCATTGAGAATGTGTGAGCATCGTTATGTGTGGACAAAAACCCTCGTTAGCTAACAAGTTTCAATAAGGAATGTCTCCTTGACATCTTAACCAGAAATGAGAGAGAAAACTGCTCTCTACAGATGAAATTCTCTGCTTTGAGAACACAGCAGAGGTTTACCCTGGACATATCTACTAATTCCTCATGGAACAAGACACATTTAAGGTACTGCTAATTTTGACAAGAGTATTTTAATTCCAGACATTGAAAAAGTTGATAGATGGATTTTGCCTTAGTAACACTGTACCATACTCAGCTGTTTCCCTACAGCAAAAGTTGAGGAACTACAAAATCCTATCACCTCGAGTCCTGAGGGCTGTAGAATCAAAGGTACCCATGACACACAGAAATGTTCTACGATACACACCGATTTTGAAGGCCTGGTGGGCAGTGCTGACTTCCCTTCCAGGATTTCAACGATGTATAAATGGCGTGGGTTCCGAAGCCACATTTTCCCATTTATATCCATGAGGTATTGTAAAATGAGGAGTTTGAAAAGAAAGACCCAAATTCCAGTCTGCACCTAAAGACAGAAACACAAAGGTTTGTAAACACAAAAGATGGTAGCCATTCTCCTGGCCTAAGGGCCTTCTTGTGTTGTCCTTTGAGGCAGCGACACTGGTTATGAATACAAGGAAGGACTCTTCATACAGGGCGGAGGGAGGTCAGGAGGCCTTTCCTGACCCAGCCTCTCTCTGATGTGCCAGGCAACTTACAGAAGCAGTCACGTCCAAGTGGAAAATCACAGGCATCTGCTGGTACTGCGCTTTCAAGTAAGGCAGGAGGGAGCCCAGGACTTGGTTCTCATCCACCCGAGGGTTGGTCAGCCGAATAACTTTCAAAGGTACCCTGTTACCACTGAACTTCTTCTGCAGTTTGTCATGCAGTCTCTTCACGTACAGAGACTTTCCTGTGACATTAAAACATGGAAACCAGATCCCAAGATTATGGAGGAAGAATGCAGATCTATTATAAGTTACCTCTTCTTGGGTAAAATTCAAACTGGATGCAGCCTAACATCCATGTGTAAATGCACTCTGAGCCCCAAAGTCTCCTGGCTGCTCTCCTCCTATGTCCGTCATCTTTCTCCTGCAACTGACAGCGGCCAAGTACAATGAAGGCAAGAGGAGAAGCCTGCTCTGTGGGGGAGGTGGAAGGATAAAATCAACAGAATGAAAGTCGCCATTTCCTTCCTCAGAAACACAGTGGTGTGAGGGGAGGGAGGGGCATCTGTCCCTGCATGAGAGGGAGTATTATGCCTGCTCTGCTCACAGGCAACATCCATCCCAGAGGCCTCTGCAGTTAACAGGGGGAAAGTAAACAGCAGGGGACTTTGCTTGGGGGAGGAAGTGAGTTCCCAGGAACTGTTGAATTTGCAACTGAAGAAAAGAATGTCCTGTTCTAGTTAGGACAGGTAATGGGCAGTCAGACCTTCCCATGTCCTGGTCACTCCACTCGCAGAGGAATTTTATGACATACCCACAGCCAGAGAGGGCAGTACCACTTGGCAACCCCCACCCCCGGACAGGGGACCACCCGCTCATTACCAACACCCGCTCTCTCAGAGGTCACAATCCCAACAGACAGCCGGTTTCTGAACACTGAAGCCGCTGACACCGTCTGCTTTGGGACCTTGTAGTGGAGCTTAAGGTAGGCCTGGATGTTGTGCAGGGGCTCCTGTGGGGTAAGGAGGGCTTTGTGCTGGCTGAAGGCAGAGGGGAGGCGACAGTGCTCCCGGGCTGCGTCACAGACCACCACCAGCCGGTAGTCCTCGCAGTGGCGCTGTTTGTGCAGGCTATGGAACAGCACCTCTGTCTGGTAGGCCACCTCGTAGCTCAGCTGGTCAGCAAACAGCAGGCTGTAGATCTTGCGCCCCTGAGCACCTGGGGTGAGGCAGCGGCGTAGGAGCAGTGCCACTTCCTCAAACATGGTCTCTGGGGTACACAGTAGCACCTCGTCAAAGGTGGGCAGGGGCTCGTGTGGGGCCTGCATGTAAATGGCAAGGGCGGCAAGCAGCACCTCGGAGTGGCCACACAAGACCAGGTTGGGCTGGCCCTCATGCAGGCCGTGTGGGAAAGGCCGCTCCACGATGACGTTGGCCATGTGAGCCAGCTGAGCCAGACAGAGGCCGAGGGCCTCCAGGTCAAGACAGTCAGGCAGGAAGGCACTTGGACACTCCAGGGACTGCTCCATGATGAACTGCAGCTTTGTCTCCAGGCTGGCCTCAGAGTCCAGCTGCTGGGCCAAAGCTGTCATCACTCTACTCATGCGGTATGCAGAAGGCTTGCTATTGCACTTTCCAATGGCCTTCAGGACATCATCCTGGGTGCAGTTGCTTTTGATGAAGGACAGCATGGTCAGGGAGGCTTCGCTGGGCTGGCATTTACAGAGCTCGGTGCTCAGGTAGACCAGCTGCTCAGCAGTGTAGAAGTTGAGGTAAAAGTGCTCAGCACGCTTCTCTGTCACAAATTTCTTCCAGTGGTCCAGAAAATGCTCCATCTGCCTGCACAGCGCCTCCAGGCATATGGTGACATCTCCGCTCTCTGACAGCTGGATCACCAGCTCCAAGCCAAAATCCATGCAGACGGATTTATCTTCCCCAGGGCAGCAGTACACCTTCACCATCCAGGCCCTGAAGAGCATGTTGCCGGCAGTGTACAGGTTGAGGAAGGCCTGCAGCAGCCGCTGCACGCCGGAGAATACCTGGGGAGGAGCGGTCGGGAGGAGACAACGGGCGGCACATTAGTGTAGACACACACAGCAGTAGGGTTCAGTCACACCCTCCAGCTCACACAGTCTGTATGAATGGGTCTTCTGTCCACCAGCAACGTGGCCAGGCCATGCTTCCTTTCTTAAGGAAGCATGAAGGTGAAAGACCACGAATGCTGACTGCAGAGCCCAAGTGAACTTTAAGGACAGACCCCACAAGACAAGGGGGAGACTGTCACATAAGTCAACAGCCCTGTGTCCATATGGTTCCTTCAGTCTGGATGAAGGACCCTCATCAGAATCAGCAAGTATTTGGGTTTTTGCCAATTTGCAGAGTAGTGAAGCAATTTATACTTCTTTGTAAGAACTACCCACTGGGCTATTTTCTTTCCAACACAGTAGATTAATGACAAGAGGGGACATTCATTGAGAGAGTCTCAAGGAGGAACAGTTTCCCCAAGGGTCTGCCGTGCCTAAGCCCTCTCTCTGGGGCTGTTACCTGGGTCTACAAGCATTTGCTGATGTACCATGAGCCAGGTCATTCTGCCATCATATACCAGCTGGAACTTTTTTTTATTTTTATTTTTTTAAAATTTTATTTAAAGAGAAAAAAAGCAAAACAGAAAAAAGGGTAGAAACAATACAGAATTTAAAAAAAAATATTAAGAAATCACTATGTGATAAATTACATATTGTCTTCTTAGAAATAGTTGTTCATGTTACAAAATTAAGGCATACAAAGTAAACAAACAGTGAGGCTGCAAACAGTTCTGTTCAGTGATCCAACAAAAACCTGGTAACACCGTTATCGATCCCATACACTCAAACATACATGCAGTTATATCCTTTAGCGCACTTTCTCTTCCTCCTTTTGCCTCTTAAGTACATTATCTGTTTAGCTATATAATGTTTCAGCTTGCTTAGTACCCTATTGATCTGTTTTGTTGTTGTTATTTCCTTTTTAATCAGCTTATATAATTCTGTTGTTTTGTTTTTGAGGTTCTCGTCATCCATGTCACATGGATGAGCTTTGATGGAGTTGGGAGTTTTTGGAGGTATTTTGTTACCTTGTTTTCTCATGTCCTATTGTTTTATTTTTATTTAATTTGCATTAACTTGGAGGTAGTAATATACAACAAAACAAGATGGACCAGCTGGAACTTTCTCAGGCAGCGTGGCAGGGGTGACAATGGTACTTGCTGAGTGCCAGCACAAGCTCAAACCTCACCTCTGGTTTTTTTTTTTTTTTTTTTTTACCAGGGATCAAACTCACACCCTTGTGCTTGGCAGGCAGGTGGAGAACCTCACCTCGGAAAACCTCTCCACTTCTTCATTGTTGTGGTCTTTCTTGCCAGACATCAGCATCAGCTTATTCAAAAGGTCCTTCAGCTCCTCCAAAGAGTAGCCGCGCATTTCCTCCTGTCCACCATGATTCTCAGGAAGGATCAGGCTCAGGACTGCATCTGGGGAAATCTGGGAGGTGGCACACGTTCAGAGGTCAACTTCTGAAGACAGAAACCTCAAACCTGCAGCACAACAGCATGCATCAACCAAGCCAGGCTAGGTTCTGATGGCGGGGAGCTCACCTTCTGGCCACTTGTGGGTGCCCTGATCATATAGATGCCCTTGCTGTTGATCGCTTTGGCCAGGGTCAGGGATGACAGCTCTACAGATCCATGGCTTTCCTTCACTGTCTTCAACCACTCCAAGTTTCTGGCAGAATCCCGCTGTTAGGACAAAAGCAGAGGGCACACGAGTTATAGCGCATAAGACCATCTTCCCTGCTACCTTCCTGTGCCTCGCACTGACTCAGCAGACTGCCTGCCCTGCTCCCAAGCTCTGGGCACAGCAATTGGTTCAGAGCCCATGACTGCATTAGGTGCCATTGCTGTCCCTCAGGACCCATTCATGTCACTCAGGGAGGCTATCTGTTCATCATTCACACGCCCACTGGTGCTGAGCAGAGAGCCACCAATTGTGCTCTTCTGTGAGCCGCCATCCTGCTGGTCTTCAGGGCAGAGCCTTCCAAGGAGTGATGCTGCTGAGCTGTGCTAAGATTCAATATCCTTTTCTGGACCCTGATGACAACCAGGAGAACTAAAGAAAAACTGCAAGACAGGCTCATGTCTGCAGCCTGAGGCATGAAAATTGTGAATCACGACTTCGTTCATTTCTCCCCATTTCTTCCTCTAACCACATGTAGAACCAGTTGTCCTGAGGCTACTCCAGGCTACAGGAAACACATCTGCTGATCAGGCAAGGTATGGAGTGTAAGATACCTCAGACCCTGCTGTGGACATTTGACTACACTTAAATATTTTTTTTCCTAATCGTGTATGATGGTGCATACCAGCAGCCCCACCTTCCTGGGAACATGAGGCACAAAGGTCACAGGTTTGAGCCCAGTGTAGGCAGTTAAACAAGACCCTGTCTCAAAATATAAAAACAAATTTTAAAAGGGCTGGGAATATAGCTCAGGGTAGAAGCCTGGGTTCCTTTACCAATACTGGGGTAAAAAAAAACCCCAAAAACCCAACTATGAGGATACTAAAAGTAAGAGAATAAAACCACCATTCAAGAAAACTACTGGAAACATTTTAATATGTTTCCCTTTGGTCTTCTGTGTTCCATAGGGTAGAGGTTTGCTGACATGCAATTCTGTTATCTCCTTTCCTAACATAAGACAGAGAAGCCAATCCGCTGTGGAAAGAAAATGGTTTCTGAACACCAACTTGCACAGCTGCCCACATCTCCACCGCACAGCTCTGCTGTCCTGCACACAGCCACTCCCCCGGGGCCTCTAAGTGCTGCCTTCCTATACTGGATCTGCTGTGGCACCAGGAATGAGACTTACCAGCTTATGTGGCAGGTTCTCATCATTGTCTAGAGCCTTCCAGAGCTCCGCTAGCTGGTCCATGAACTCCTTGAAGCCTGCTGTCCCATCCAGATCATAGAGCAGGCAGGCATAGCCCTGCACGGCATCGTGGAAGCATGCCACGCGGTCCACATCCATATCGTTCTCCCCCGCTGAGATGGAGGCCAGGTCTACAAACACCTTGAGCTCATTAATGCCTGGGGCAGACAAGAGACGAGGTCAATGTGGCACCACTCCTTGACGGCATGACAGTCAAATCTGGGCCATCACAGCAAACTTATTAATGGACACTTATTCATGGAGCTATTGAGGCTTTATATGAAAATGACCCTTATCTCTTCACAGCAAACATCCACAGAGTAGCAGAGAAAAGAAAGATTTTTTTCATCAGGACCTGAGAAATTTCAGGTAAATTCCACCTACAGTCAGTGAAGCATGCACTACTCAACAACCTAAAGAATTCAAGTAGGTCTGGCCTGGCAGTGCACACCTATAATCCCAGCACTCTGGGAAGCAGAGGCAGGAGAATTCCAAATTCAACGCTTGTCTGGACAATTTAATGAAAACTTGTCTCAGAATAAAATACAAAGTTAAGGGCTAAAAATGCAGCTCAGTGCAAAGCTCTGAGATGAATCTCTAGTACTGCAAAAAACAAAAACGAAAACAAAACAAAATCCCCCTCAAAATGCAAGCAACATTCCTATCCTACACATGGGGATGCGGGGTGAGAATCTCACAAAGTGTAGGAAGTCCACACAGCGAGCCACCTGAGTCCCTGGCGGCCATAGCAGGGGTGGAGGACTGGCCATACCTTCCAGTGCCTCATGGAGCCAGGTGACAAGCTCCTTCTGCAGGGACAGCTCCTCCAGACACCGGCGGCGTGGCTCACTGATGTCCTGCAATTTCTTTTTGGCCTGGATGAGCTGTGTGTTGATCTGGTCCAGAGTCTCATGGCAAAAGTTCTCGAAGTTATCATCCTATAAGACAAAGCTGTGCTGGAGGCTGGCAAGGGCTGCTGGAACACCCGAGTCTGCAGGAGGCCACAGAAACACTGCAGGGCCACCACCTTTCCCAACTCAGGATGAGCAGCTGCTATGGCAACAAGGGGACACAGAGGGACATGGAGGAGGACAACATGAGTCCCACTGCTGCTCCTGGCTGGTCAAGAGTCATTAGTGCTGCCAGCACCCGCCAGCCTCCAAAGGTCACCTGACCTCTAAGCCTGCTCCTCACAGTCACCCTCCAGGTCCATGCTGCTGCTCTTTCTGCGCTATCAATCAAGAAACAAGCCCAGAGCAGTGACTTACGAAAGGACATGGTGTTGGGTTCAAGGTCAAGTGTGGATAAATCCAAATTTTAATCATATTTACACTTTCCTCTCCTACCAGGGCCACATTATACTTATAAATGCACATCTAGAAAACAG
>PVJX010017052.1:0-39132 GCA_004027295.1 Dolichotis patagonum | reverse complement strand
TCGGTTCAGAAAGCCCTGTAATTCTTTCACTATATGCATGGCTTTATACTATTGTGTTATGTTTGATATTATTGTATTTGAAACTATGCTCAACTATAGCAGAGTAAGAGATATGGTGTTAGCTACTGTTGATGTCCAGTTGACTTAATGTAAAGTACTGTGTTGCCTATGTTGTCCTCTTCTGATCTGCTCTGTACTGCCCCCTTTTGTTTTATTCTCTTTCAAATAAAAAAAAGAAAAAAAGAAAATGTGAGATGCAAAAACTTTGGGGTCCAAGAATTTTGCTTGACTCTTGTGAGTCTTAGTTCTTCATCTGCAAAGTGTTTTAGAGGTTTCAGAGGGTACAGAAAAATAGTGCAACGTTGTATGAAATAGGGGACAGGACCCTGAGATATGCATCAATTTTTGTGGTCAAAGTGTTAAGTTGTATTTACTCATAGAGCAAGTTTCCCTACTACAGCAAGAAGAAAGGCTCAGGTTGGTACTAAGATGGTTTAAGTCCTGTCTGACACTTGCCAAAATAACCTTTCAGTTAAACAAAAAGCAAGGTCATGGATGCTTGGCAGGCAGCAAGCTTCAACTGGAATATCAGAAGGATGTTCGGGGGATGGAATATATCCCCAGGCCAGCCCTGGAGACAGAACAGGGGCCACAGAAGCAGTGCATTTCAGCTGGTCCCTGATGGGAGAGACGAGAGTCCTCAAGGTAGGACAGACTTGGGATGGTGTACCAGGCATCAGGACTGCTGGCTGCTCCAGAACCAAAGGCTCTTAGCCTGGGCTCTGCCACAGAGCCTTCCAGTGAGGCCCGTGAGCTCTTTTCCAGAGTAATGTGAGTTTTTAAATGTGATGAGAAAATCCTTGCTAAAAAAAAAAAAAGCAGATCAGGCAGTGTAGAGCCTGATTTGGACTCTCAGCCCTTGTCCTAACCCCCAGGGGCCAAGTACCAGAGAACTGCAGCCACTCCTGTTCCCCTCAGGTGTGAGTGTTTAAAGGAGCAGTCTTCGGTCTGCTTCCCCACCCACTGGGTCCTTTTCACAGAGACCTTGAGGAAGGCCTTGGCCAGATTCTGGGGCCCTGGGTCTCCTGTGGGTGAGCGTTGGCCTTCTGCTCTGGGGATCTGAGAGGAGCATGCTCTCTTCTCAGCAGCGGTCACCTTTGATCTGTTGGCCTCATCATGTGAGTAACAATACACTCTACATTTCAAAACATGTACCCTGGACTCCTTTCCTGTGGGAAAACTACCATATCCCTCCTCTCCTGCAACACGATTTTAAGAATAATAAACATTGTTCTGAAATTATGAGGCAATATAGAGGGTCATCTTCTTGAAGGCAGTAAATCAAGCTATTTTTCTTTTTAATATCTGCCTACCAAATCTGGAACTATAACAATTAAGCAAGATATCTTCATGAATTTTAAACTTTTGTATACTCTGATAGTTCTTGAGAAAGTAAATATTACATAAAGAATCAAAAGCCCTTCTAGGAAATATTAAGGAGATGCCAGTGAGTTACATTTATATTACTAACGTTTTTATGAGTTTGTTTTTGGTTGGAATTCAGACATGCAACAGATAATACTGTACCAACAGCAGAAATTTGCCTTCCTAGGTATGCAGAATCTTTTTGTTTCCTTGTTCATTTTCTAGAATGAGGATTGTTTGGATGTTTTTGAATTCTCATAAATAAAATGTTTATTTTCCTGAAAAATTTATGAAAAGCAGTGATCAGCCACCATATCTATAAGATGATATAAGATGGATTTGTTTTATTTTTTACTATTTAAATGTTCTGATGAAGACTGGATTTGATGTCTTTACTAATTCAGTATCAGTTATAATTTGATATTAAGTAGCAAGTAATAATTTAATAAAGCTATTTATTGAAAAGATTGTATTCATTTCTGTAAAGTCCCCAAAATTAGCCTAATCCTCTAATTTCTGCTTGGATACATCATCCATTATTATTGTTTTTTTTAAAGTCATTTAAGTCTTACACAAAAATTATTGTATAGGGCTTTAGAAGTGTAATGGTTGATGAAATGTGTCAGCTTGAGAAGTTTAGAAGTGTAACTTAAACCACTCATCAAGGGGCCAGGGTCCCACCTTGTAAAGAGCCTCACCCTGGCAAGAAGAGGGCTGGGAGATGGTGTGAGTGCTACACCAGACCTGGGGGGTGGGAGCCTGCTTACAATATAAGGGAGGAGAAGAGGCTTGTTTTCCTTCCCTTTTTGTTCCTGTTGGTTTTGCTGTCTTGTGCCACATTGAAATGTTGTCCCTGGGCCATGCCACCCTGTCTTGGAGCCAGCTGACTATGGACTGAAACTTCCACAAACTGTGAGCTAAATAAACCTTTCCTTCCTTAAATTTGAGTATCGTGTACTTTGTCTCAGCAATGAAAGAAAAGTAACTAAGAGAAGAACAAATTGGAACTTTTAGAAAAGGTTTAAGGACATACCAGTTGTACCAGCATGTTTGGTATTGATTAGGATTGATCAAAACAATTAAAGACTGAGGCACTTACAAAGTAAGATGGCAAAGCTATGTCTGTTTACTGGCTGAAAACCTTTCTTACTCCCTTGCTGTCTCTCCAGACATGTTAGACTTGAGCATTCCAAAAGCTCTGCTTAATGATCCTGCACTGGCTGGCATCCAAAGGAAAACGGCTCCACTTCTGAACACCTGTGGCGTAGCTCTACGTCTGAGGAGAGGAAGGCAGCAAAGTGCTGTTTGTTCTTCCAGGCGGCACTTCTGCGTTTGGTGCCCCCAAGACTGAAATTTGTAATTCACCTTTCCTTTGGTCAGAGGCTTGGAGTAAATGCCCAACAGGCATATGACTCACACAAGACGATTCTGCAGCTGTGCTCCACTTCTCCTTTGAGCACAGCTCTTCTTAGCCCAGCTTGGTGGCTAGAGAGGATCCTGTCACTTGTCCTGGTGATCAAAAGGTAGAAACAATCTCTCCTGGGAGTGATTTTCTGCATTTTGAAAAATTGCCACTGCACATTCCCCAGCCTGCCAAGTTGGCAGATTTCAAACCACGAGCTGGTGCCCAGCCAGCCACCAACCTTGCATTCCAAACCTCTGCGTCAGCATCCAGCCCCGTCACTGTCCCGAGTACCACAGCATCGCCGGCAGCCGAAGACTTGCCTTGATTCTGGCACTGACACAACTCTTACCTTGTAGTACTGCACCACCTGGAACAGAGAAGAAGGGAACTATTCAGACTGCAAGTACTGATCTTGCGGATTTCTCGGCAGAGACTTGGTCACCATGTTTTTCAGAAAGTGAGAGAGAGGTCTGAATAATTTTTTGGACTGAGTTGTAAAGCACAGGTCCTGACCCCTCACGGTCATTAAAGATCCCATGGGCTCTTTTGAAAGGACTGAGGGGGATTAACCTTTCTGTTCTGGCTAAATTCCTAATTGGATAATTGCGTTCTGCCTCCCTAAATTATGCCTGTAGCTCCAATTGGATATGGAATTTTCACTTCCTGTCATAAAAGGTTGTAGGGTGTTAGGACATTTCACCCTAGGGGTGAGGCCAATTAAGTCATTAGGGGGCTGAAATCTGTTTGTGGATTGTGCTGCTTTTCCCAGCACCCTCTCCCGTCTCCCAATTCAGAGTTTCAGATGTGTGGAAGTGGAAATCTTTCAGTCATTCATAATGAAAAGGGAGGTCATAAGTTAGTAATGCTGCTGATTGGCACGTTACTTCTAAGCATATAATAAAGGCCACCAGTGACTGGAGAGCCTCTGCAGAGAGCACTGTCCTTCTGCAGAGAACAAAAGAGCATTCCTTCAAATGGCTCTGCCCACACCTCTGGAAAGGGGCTTTGCGTTTCTGCTGGGGACATTGAGGGCAGCTTCCAGAGCATTGCTGGCCTCAAAGCCTCCACAGGTCCTGAGCTGAGCAGTCACCAAAGCACACAGGCCCCAGTCAGGGCCAAGATTTCCTGCATCTCTTGCATATGGATGCGGGCATTAACGGCAGGCACAGTGCACATGCACTTGGTTTGCAAGGGAAAGGTCACGCGTCAGTCTCTTCAGCTGTGTTTATCCACATTGGAAATCATTGCCCATGCGGACACCTTTGAACCGCAGAGGCAACGCTGCCAGCCACAGCCCTAGCTTATGCTGCACCGAGAGAAACGTTAAGAGTCAGCTTATTTGTTATTCATTTATTTTCAGTTGTGCTTTCACACCAGTAAGGAAAGTGTTCTTGGACCAACCCATCAATAGTCATTTCATTAAGGATGTTAGGATTTTTTGAGTTTTGTCCTAAGAATCATGGCTGACTTCATCAGAAATGGGTGAATAAAGATATGCATAGTAGATTGATAGTCACAACATCCATCCTCCCACAATCTAACACAGCCACGTGGGGGAGCAGATGAAACCTGGGATCTTGCTTCCCTCCAGTATTACCATACCCTTAACCTTTCATTATCAGAGAAAATATTCTACTATGACATAAAGGCCACTGATGAGATTTCACAACTGTAAACACACATATACACAATCATACCTAAACAGTTTTGCACTTACTAGTGATCAAGTAAGTTAAGAATCTATTTTCTAGCTGAAATGATGTTTATGCTCTTATTACAATTATCTCAGATAACATGTACTACATAGTAGTTTGTGGGTAATAAAGAAAATTAAATAGAGTTGGCCGTTTGTACTTCCTTCCAACCTGACTGGTACTAGTTTTAAGATCTGTTCTTCAAAGACTGAGCTGATACAGAAGAATGACAGTTATTACTGGGAAAAATGCTACGTTAACCACTAGGTAATGATCTGTCCGCCAGTAAAGCAGCTGTGTTAAGTACTTAGTGTTTAATCTTAAGTACCTCTTCCAAATTGCTCCCCTGAGTGATCCAATTTACTGCCAGACCTTTGAATTCCTTACAAGTTGTTTGAGTATCCAATACTGTATCTATTCCTCAGTTCACACACAGACACACACACACACACACACACACACACACACACACACAAAGAGATATACATGGTTTGGAGCAGTCAGGTGTGTGACAACATACTTCTGTGACATATTGTTATGTCTGTATCAGCAAGTTACAGTACCAACTAAAATATACTAATAGCACCAAGTTGTTATAATCATATTGGCACAACATTAGAATAATTATATTTGCGCAATAATGTAAAGAAACATACACATATTCCTGATAGGACCACAGGCTGGGAATGCTGAGTATACGCTCTATACCATAAAGTGTGTTGCTCTTTGCATATTCCTGACAAATCAGCAAAAGCTAGAACTCACACACTATGGCATTTGTTCTTGATTGACCTTGTCCAAGACCAGAGTTATAACCAGACCAAGATGATGGCAAGGGTCGCCAATGAGGTAGATCACTCGTCATACCGACAGGACTGAAGCGACAGAGTGGATTGATGTGATCTTCTGACATTAATGTCTATAATTTTATTCAAGTCCAGTCAACATGGCTGTGCTGAATTTGGGGTACTTAACATCAGAAAAGAAGGAATAAAGCTAGGGAAAGCAGAAAAAGGATGTTGCACTGCTAAGTTCATGTCTTCATTTAACCCTTTGGGTACCCTGTCTTTGAATCTACTGGAAAAATAATTCTGATACTATATTTGAGGGAGGCAGACTGACTATTGCTTACCTGAAGTGCTTTGGGCCAGCAGAGGTTTTCAGGTTTGGGGGTTGTCAGATTTGGGAATATTTCTGTATCGGAGATCTAAAACACTCCAGTCTTTGACTTTGTTTTGGATGCCATGTTGCTACTAATAATCTTTTGGGTCTGGGGGCACTTGGGGACTTTGGATTCGGCATGCTCAACCTGGACTTGTCATCTATGTCTTAAAAGTAGACAAAACTGAATTGGAAAAATTGTCCTGTCAATGAACCACTGGACACAATATACCTTTTCACAAAAAGTTGAAAGCTACATTAAAGCACCCCATAAGGCTAACTCACTGCGTAGCTGGGATGAAACACTGCATTCTGCTCACACCAAGAAACACACAGAGATTTAAATACGCGTGGGGTTCTTCCTGTTACCAAGCAGCACTGTGCGGCGGGAACGCTCTCACTCTGCTGGAGACCCCTGGCTTTCTGTTCACTTCGCTCCCTTGTATCGACCTCAGGTTTAAATTTAGAAATGCCAAAAAATTTTTATATTTTGCTCAAGCACTCGCCATGAAAACTGATTTCCTCTATGTCTTTACAGCAGATAGTCTGTTCCTTTTCAGTTTTTTAAAAATAAATCTTACTTGGCAAAATCACTAACATAGAAGAAAATTGACTGTGTGCTTCTTTATGAACATTTTAAAGGGTGTTTAGAAAAACCCTTCACATACACTAATGTAAAAGGATGCAGTCTTTGCTGACAAGCGGTAACAGGAACAATGATGTAAATTCTAAACGGAATTTTTTGTTTTCTTGTTGCTGTTGATGCAAAGAAGAAAGATGGTGCAGAGATCTTATGGTTATTTATTATGTTTTCTCCGTTAAAAAGATGAAACTGTTTGGGGAGACTAAGGGATGCAGGAAGGGAAATTGGAAGAAAAGCAAATAGCGGGCAGGGAAATATTAAAGCAAGTGCTGGTAAGAGATGGAAGAACAGGAAGACAGAAATGCATGGGCCACAATTAATAAACCGGTGATGTGACTAATACAGCAGACACTCCTGTGAGCCTCCAGCACCCCCACCTTCCAGCCAGGCCCCGGAACATCTGACTTGACAGTTGGTGTGCTAATTCGTCCCCGGCTCTGGATTCCCTTCCCCTCATCCCACTCTTGCAGAAAGCTTAGGGGAGTCCCTACGCTCCCTGCTTCTTTCCTAAATCGCTTCTATTTGTAAGGTGCGCAGGTAACAAAGTGCCAGAATCAACATTCTTTTCTAGTTAACACAAACAGCGATGCAACCTGAATGCCCAGTGACTTCTAAGATGCTTAGTGCATGCATACATAATTTGTGGCTGCCCATAGAAAGAGGGAAATAGCGAGAGTCTGGCCACAGAGAGATACACATCTTCCAGAAAAGCAAGCCGTAAGCAAAGTGCATTCTGCTAAACAAAAATATAAATGGTTCCCGAGGCCTCCAGTTAATTCCAATATGGTAAGTGGCTTCCCTCGCCAGCGAGAGCCGCAGGCCTGGCTGCCAGCAGGATAAAGGCCGGGAGCACGCACGCACCTTCAGAAGTGAAGAACAAAAGGTTAAGGCTGGGTGTCTTTGAGTGATGGGACCCCACCTGACCTTTAAAATCCTTTCTAATGTTCTGTTTCCAAATTTGCTCTTAAGAGTCTGCACGCAGTGGGTAATGTTTCCAGAGCAGCGTTCAGTAGAGTTAGAGGACAGCACTGGAAAGAGAAGGCTGTTATGGATTCCTCCTGTGTGCGCTCTTCCATCTCCTTCTCATCCAGCACAGCTGCTCACCTTCTTCTCTTGAGGAACTTGTGTGTAAAGACACACAGTGTCCCTTTCCACACCTATCTTTCCCAGCTCAGCAATGCCAGGACCGGCCAGAGAATTTGTATTCTGTCTTACCTAATTTCTCATTGCTAAGGCATAATACCAGAGACCACAGCCATAAGGAGGAAAAGTTTATGTCGCCTCACTGGTTGTAGAGGTTTCAGTCTGGAGTCGAATGGCTCCAAGGGAGGACAGCATGGCTGAGGAGAAACAGTCCATGGCTGGGCAGTGGGAAGGAAGCACAGAGACAAAGGAGAGAGACCCTTCCTAGTCACTACCTCAGGGTCCCATTTCCTCCCAACGTCTGTGTACTGATGCGCCCCTGGGTATCATCACCACAGTCCTGTCCCCCCCCAGACCCCTCCTAAGAGCACATGAGGCTTTGGGGAGGTGTCTAGATAGAAACTCTAACAGCTGCTGAAACACTCAGGCTTGCTTCTGTTCTCAGGACCACGGTGTGGAAACGCTTGTTTTATAGGTGTTTAGCCCACATCGCCCCTCCCACCTCCCACCACTTGGTTTACCTTTTATTTTTTTTTCTTTTTACCTTCCAAGACCTCTTTCCTACGGATGCCGCTTTGCAGTACACGATGATTACAGTCATCCTGGGAAGACTGTGCATGCACACGACACAGTGGCGTCCTTTTGTCACCTCCCTTTTCCTCCCCCTTTCTTTCATCTCCTGCTCCCCTTTCTATTTGCACAAGATCCATCTCCCTATTCCTTATTCTCCACCTTTTGTTTTGCTCTTTATTTGTGTTTTGGATTTCTCATTTAAAAGAAAGTGCCACACTTAGCTTGTGTGTCTCATTCATTTCACTTAGCATTTGTTTTCTTGCAAATGACTCAAAATTATCTTTTTTATAGCAGAGTAGTACTCCTCTGTGTGGAAATACCACTTTCCTTATCCATCCGTCTGCTGATGGTCATACAGGCCTCTTCCGAGGTTCAGCTGTTCTGAGGTGTGCTGCTGTAAACAGGTGTGCGTGGGTCCCTACAATGCAATGTCTTTAACTTTTTCTGGAAGGTACCAGAAGGGTAATAGTGGGGTCAAGTGGGATTTCTAGTTTAATAGTTTTTGAGGCTTCTCCACATTGACTTCTATCATAGTTGTAATAATTTACACTTCTTAGAGGTGAATTCTGTGACCTTCTCACACCCGGGGTCCAATCGTGTGCCCCCAGTTTACCTGGCACATGCTTCCTCTCAATGCATTCAGCGTTCATTGCTTATTTTTTTTTCTTTATGGGTCCTGGACATAGTAAGCATCCAAAAATATTGATTTAGTAAATGATTGACCTCCAATAGGAGAGGATATTTTGCGTTAGGAATCTAAATCAGACCTGTTTTCTAAACAACAGAGGAAGATTGCCCTGCATAGAATAATTTCACAGATTCTGAGAATAATGAACCAGACTTTAAAATTCATAAGGAAGTGCATATATTAATTTTCTTAATCTTATTTTTATATAAACCAGCATATGTGGAAACTAGCAATCTATGATTGCACAGAACTTCATATTTACTTATACATATAATTTTTCTGTCAACCCTGTTTACCTCTTCCATTTATTTTATATTGCTGTCACTAAGAAAATTTCCTAAACTAAAATTGTGTCCATAAGCTAATCCTGTTTCCTCTACTTCACTCAGGTTTTCTCTCTGCCCTGGGGCACGTGAAAGCACAGTGCGAGCCACACTCTCCTTGAGGCTGGAGTCCACCTGGTCTTCGCTGGCCGGTCCCTGACTGGATTCCTGCTCTCTGTCACCTTCCCTCACTGGGAGACCCTGCCAGTGCCGATTCCACCGCGATCCCTTCCTAACTGGCTGAAGGGCTCAGAACAGGGAGATGAGCAGTGGACACAGAGATGAAATGGTCAGTCCGCAGGCCCAGAGGCACAGCTACATCAACAAGCAGAGCCGGGGAAAAGACGCAGCAAGCAGGAAGCTCATCTATCCGAGCAAGGGGGACTGGGACCCCGAGCTCCGTGGCGGGCAGGGAGGCTGCAGGCGGAGCTATGCTGGCTGCACTGGGCAGAGTGGCTCTTCTGTCTCAGGGTCCCTTTCTCTGCAGTCACGCCGAGATCCTCCAGGGTCGCGTCCTGCCTGACATTTCATAGTTATCTATTTACTTCTCTCGCCCCCTTGCTGATTGGAGGGAGCACTCCCCAAGGGCACAGTGTAATTCATCACTCCGTGATGTGTGTAACAGAAGGATCAGTCACGCAGTAGACATTTGATACCAGTACACAGATGTTTATATGTGTTTTAGTGAATAGATAAATAAATGATTTTCTCTTACAATGAAAGATCTCTCAGTTTTGAAGTCATATTTAAAACGATTATTGACAAGTTAGATTTATTTTGTAATATACTTCAGCATTGGAGGTGACTCCTACCCACTTTGCTGTGCACAGTTGGTACCGGGGTGCTACGTCCCCAGGATGATCTGGTGCTACCCACGTGTGCACGGTGCCAGTGACTCACAGCAGAATCTGCCCTTTGCAGTCTACTGTGCCTTCAGTTTTCTATAGCTGCAGTCGTGAGTAGGTGACCAGGGAATCGTGTTACTGCAGCAGACGCACCTGGGTTTGTAAGCTTCTCTTTGGCAGCTGTGGGGTAATGCTGGGGCTTGTTCACTTGACCACTAGACGTGAAATAAGGTGCTGTTCTTTACCCCAGCTCCACAGAATAGTTTCAAGACTGCAGCAGGTGATGGGCACGCGGTCGCTATGAGAATGCGTGGTGGAGATGAGCGCTGGACCCGATTCAGCTCTGCAGCCTGCCTGTGGCCTGGTGTGATGAGGAGAACACAGCGGGGCTGTTGGGGAGAGCATGAGATGCGTTCACAGTGCTCCTCACTATCACACCCACTTTTGTAAGTGAACCCTTGGGGGCCTGCCAGTGTCTTAGTCATGCAATTGTCACTGTCATCTACTGAATGGCACTGCTAAGAGCGACGTCGCCTGGTGCCAATCACTGCGATCTCTCTGGCTGTATTTATGAATATGTGACTGTGAAAACTGCAGATGATCACAGACACCCCAGGTCCAGGATGGTGGTAAAGGATGAACTGGCTTCCAATCTTGATTCTGTTCCCTGGTGACCAGGAGTGGTGACAGGCTCTCAAGGCGCCTGAAGTACCCTGAGTCTGAAGTGAACTGAGTTCCTTCCTGTGCTGGCAGTTGTAGTCCAGTATCCATCACTAAAAGAGCTTTCCTGACTCCTCCACTGGTGTTTATGGGATGCTTTTTCATCGCTTTATTAAAACATAGCTATCCCACAGCAATACATGTGCACCCATGTGATAGCAGCACAGTGTGTAATAGCCACATCTTGGAAACAACCTAAGTGCCCATCAACTGAGGAGTGGATAAAAAAGTTGTGGTATTTTTATACAATGGAGTACTACTCAGCTATAAAGAATGATCACATTGAGATATTTATAAATGGACACGACTTGAGACCATACTCATATGCGAAATAAACCAAACTTACATGTATTAAACACCGTATAGTCTCCCTAGTGTTAGAAATGGTAAGAGTACATAAGATTTTATGGTAATTATGATTCCCCATTACCTATCTTTGAAGCCTTTTAATGTTTTCATTCATCAGTTGGAATGCTTTTATTCTGTTTTGTTTGACTTTATTATGTGTGATGGTATGAACAGCAGTTTTGAAGAAAACAAAATATTATGGCAGCCATTGCTGATTTAATATCATCTTGCTTTGATGTCCTGCGATGATTTATTCTTCTATTACCATTGGTTCTATCATGTTGTATCTTACTGAGATTTTAATATATGTGATAGTTTAAACAAAATTTTTATGTAAAATGAGATTATAGTAGCCATTGATCATTTTCTGTTATTCAGTTCAGAATTCCCTGTAATTCTTTCATTCTCTTGAATGGTTTTATACTATTTTGTTATGTTTGATATTATTGTATTTGAAGCCATGCTCAGCTATTGCAAAGAAAGAGACATTACAGTAGTTACTGTTAATATCTGGTTGTCTTGTTGTAAAGTGCTATGTTGCTTACGTTGTTCTGTTCTGATCTGCTTTGTTCTGTCCTCTTTTGTTTTATTCTCTTTAAAATAAAAATTAAAAAAATAAAACATAGCTATCTTTTTATCAATTAGTTCTTTTACATATCTATTTTTCCAGGAGACTTTGAGTTACTGTTAATTTTAGTGATATTATTGATCATGTGACACTTTCTATGACTCTTTAGTTAGTAAAAACAAAAAAGCAAAAACAAGAGACAGCATAAAGGTATAAAGATGTACAATTAGCATACTGTGTTCCCATCACAGGACAGGATGCAGAGAGTCATATAATTCAAGAGGAGATCAAAATATACAGTGAAAGTTTAACTTTAGAAAAAATTTTCCAGTATAAAGTTGAGCTCCCTTAAAATACTCCCCCAGTTCAAACACACTCGTCCCATTGTTCCTGCCACTTTCCAAAGCAGATCTTAAATCTTCTTTCATGATTTTCCTTACAAATTTTGATCAGAAATAGATGCCAAATGCCATCCAACAGAAAGGCAGTTTCATAACGATGCCATGATATGTCCTCTTCCACCTTATTCAATGGATCTGGCAGTATACAAATGCTGGCTCACCCCTAAAGTCACAATGACAGTGGAAGGTAAACGTTTTGAATTGATTCAGAGTATCATGGTAGCCGTAGTGAGGAAACTAAACACATTCAGGAAGGAGAACTTTCACAATTGCTTCAGAAAGTGCCAGAAATGATGGGAAAATGTCTTCGAAGCATGGTAAATTATTTTCAGGGAGGATAATGTGGACTTTTTACTATAACATTCTTTTTTAATTCTAACATTAATTGTATTTTTGACCAAACATAGTACATGTATTTCTCAGTTTGTTTTGTTTAGCTTAGACAATGGTTTTAGGCAAAACTTAAACCATAGCCATTTTAATGGTTTACTGTGTTAGATATTCTTTTAAAACATCTTTACACTATTATTATTTTTGTTTCTTGATTTCAAGCAAAACTGTATATATTTATGGTCCTCGTGTTATTTTGATATATGAATATATTATGGTGATGAAATCCAGCTGATTGGCATACCTATTATCTCACATGTACCGTTTCTACAAGGAAAATATTTCACCTGTACTGTATGTTGTTCTCAACAATTAGCAAGTGTTTCATAGAGTGGCTCCCGAATGCCTCCCCCGGCTTCTCTGGAATTTTGTACCCTTCTACCAACAGCTCCCAAGCACCTGTCCTCCTCACCCCAGTACCCATCTTTTCGCTGTCTTCTCCTGTAGATTTGATATGTAAGAGAGATCACACGGAGTCTGTCTCTACTTGGCAAAGTCCATCACAACAGTGTCCTCGGGTCCACCCGTGTTGACGCAGCTGATAGGATTCCCTTCAGTTTTGAGGGCCGCATAGAATTTCACTGTGTACCTGTACCGTATTTTCTTTATCTTCATCCATTGATGGACAAAGATTAACTCCTTCTTTGGGACATTATTATTAATAATGTGGCAAGGAGCACGCAAACACAGCTCCCTATTTGGAATGTTCATCTCACACCCTTTGGATATATAGCAAAATGGACCTGCTCCTTCATATGGCCCTTGCATTTTTAATTTTTTGAAAAAAATTCCGTATTTCTTATTAACCATACTAAGGCACATTCCTGCCAAGCAGTATGAAGGCCTCTTTCTTCCATTCCCTTGTCAACAGGTATCTCTTTTATGTTTGATAATCGACACCCTAACATGGGGGAAAAGCTTTATCACTGTGGTTTTAATTTGCATTTCCTCAGTGAATTGAAAATTAAGCATGTTTTCATGTATCTATGAACCATTTGTCTCCCGAGAAATGCCATTTCAGGTCCTTTGTATATTTTTTACTCAACTTATTTTTTCTCCTTGATTTTTTAGTTTATTGCAGATATCAGTCCCTGGTCAGATGTATGGATCCCTAGCACTTTTCCTTTTCCATGGTCTCTTCACTCTCTTCCTCGTTTGCTGTACATAAGCTTTTTAAGCAAACCCGTTTACGTGGTTTTAATTGCACTGTCTGTGCTTTGTGTGTCATATGCAAAAATTCTTGGTCAAGGCCACCGCGAAGAAGGTTTTATCCTGTGCTTTCCTCTAGTTGTTTGATGGCTTCGTGCCTCACATCTAAATCCTTGATCCACTGTGAGTAGGACGTTTTGTAGAGTGTGATAAAGGTCCAGGTTGGCTCTTCTGCAGTTGTTACAGCACCATTCACGTGAGAGACTGTTCTTTCCCCGCGGTTGCTCTTGACACCTGTGTGAAGATCAGTCCACCAGAAGTGGATCCAGGACTCAGGCCCTGTATGCCTGTTCTGATCCTGCCCTTTGACTACCAGTGTTGACTCCACTGACCCAGGTGGCTGGGTGTGTGTCCTCGTCATCCCTGCTCACTGCTGGGAAAGGTTCCCACCCAAATCACAAGTGTGGTCAGAGTCCGTCCTTCCCCACCAGAGGACCTGTGTCCATCAGATGCACAGGCTGTTGCTCTCTCCAGAAAGAACTTCCAAACACACTCTCTAGGTCTGCTCCAGGATCCTCTGACATTTTCCTTAATAATGTTGAATATTAAACCCATTTTCTTTTGTCTAATTACATAATTATTTGGCTGATGTCTTTTTTTTTCTTGTACTGGGGATCGAACTCAAAACCTTGTGCTTACTAGGCAGGTGCTTATGCCACTGAGCTAAACCTTCGGCCCCTGATGCCTTTCTTTGTCAGAGGAAGAATTCTTATCTCTGCTCTTTACTTCCAACTCTTGTTTTATTTTACACTTTGTTTAATTGTGTCTGCCAATGCATATTATGAAATGTTTGAGTTTTAAAATATATTTTATATCTTTACCATGAAAGATAAGAAAATTTTTAAAAGGGTCACTTCTTCTATTCTCCTTCTCCAACACCTACTCATTTTATCAAACTAATAATAATAGTGAACGTTTGGCAAAGCAATGAATATACTCTGTGTTTTCTAATACAGGATAACTTTAATTTATCTTCCCCTAAATCCAGTGACACAGGTATTTTACAGCCTTCCCATTTACTGCATAAACTGACAGGTAGTGGCTTGGATATGTTAACCACGCAGATCAAGCTCATGTTGACCCGTCAAGGGCAAGGTCATGATGATAACCAGCCCAGCCTGCAGGAGAACTTGGCGTTCTTTATTCCCAGCCACATTCTGACTTTCACACTGCTAAAATACACACCTGTGCCACTAGAAGAGCTAAGTCTTCAGTGCTCTAAATAGATTCTAGCATCTTAAAATCAGTAACCAAAACTTTCGTTATTAAGGACACATTGTTTAGTATAAAGACATTACTACATTTAGGCAGCAGAGATGGAAATAGAAATTTTACCACCAGTATGTGCTACTGAAATCAGAATTCCTTATGTGTTAATGTTAAATAGGTTCTCTCACTGTCTGTTTTTGCCTTTCTCTGTATTTTCTTGGAAATGTTTCAGAAGCAATTGTCTCTTCAGATCAAGTATTGTTTTTTATTGGCTTTTATTTTTAGTTTTACTGGAGTACGCTAAAGTAACTTTTGACAAAAATTCGGTGATTTTTAAACTTGTTGCGCTATCAATGTCTACCACTTGATGTAGTTTATTCTCACACTAATTAGGAGCTTGACTGGGTAGAGAATTCCAAAGCTAAAAGGACCCAGACATTGTTCCGCTGTTCTCCGTATTGGTTTGATTTGCATTCCACCCCCAGGGATGCCGCTGGGACTGTCTATTTCCAGGGGGATTTTCACTCTGTTCTTGAGTTCAAATCAGCAGCCAACAATTTCTGGATGCTCATATACATGTTTGTTTTGCTTTTCCTGTTGTTTGCTCTGTTCTGAAGTTTGGTGTCTTTCTTTTACTATTTTCTCCTACCTATCGATTCCCCGGACTCCTGTTAGGATTTGCAATAATGTGCAGTAAAATCTCTGGATCTGTGTTTGGTGTCTCTCTGCTCTGCGTCCTGTTATGCAGATAATCACAAGCTTATACATGGCAGCACAATGTTAAAACACACTTTCTATTTTGGAATGGTTTCGATTTAAAGAAAAGATGAAGTAGGGGAGAGAGTACCCTGTCTCATCACCCAACTTTTCACACTGTTGATAATGTATGTTACCCTATTTAATCATTGAAGCTTGGAAACTTATATTAATACATTATTATTATGGAAACCTCCAATTTTATTTGTATTTCACCAAATTTACAATTCCAGGCTGCATCCTAATACAGTCTCCTGCTTTTTTGTGTTATACTTCCCTGGGTCCTTCTGGTCTGTGGCCATTTTCAGGATTTCTTTGTTTCTTTGTTTTTTGTTTCAACAACAACAAAAAAAGAAAATACTGAAGAGTTCTGGCCAGGTAGGTCTCTTGCAAGTGTCTTCATAAACCAAGCTTGCCTGATTTTTTCCCCCGTGACTGGACTGGGTTATGACTTTGGGGAAAGAATCCCTCTTGTCTCCTTGGTCTGGGTGATGTCACTGATATCTCTTCATCGGTTAGACTGTAGGGTGTGTGGCAGGTGTCTCCATTCTAAAGTTGCTACTTTCCCCTCCTCTTTCACTGGGACAGATTCAGGAAGTCCAGCGGGGGTCAAGAGAATATGAGCTGAGAAGGGCTCTGTCTCCTGGAGTTGAGGATATCCTTCTGGAAGAACTCCCATGATTCTCCATGGCATGGTGTGCTGTCCCCGCAGGGCCCTCCCCTGGAGGTGGCTACTAGGAATGCCTTCTGAAGTTCTGCTGACTGGAATCCAGTACCCCAGGCTTCCTTGGGATGAGGCGGTAGGCCTGAATCTCCAAGAAGTACTGTCCTTTGAAACCTGGGGGTGGGGATGACAACCATGTCCCCAGGGCCCAGGAACTCCGAGGCTGTAGTGAGCGCACCCCGTGTTTTAACCTCTGAGTTGCCCTTGGGGTCACGCTGCCATTCTGCTTAGACTAGTACCTTGCTTCTGCAGAGATGGCTGAGCCACGTTAATCTCGGCATCAAATGGCAGTTTAGCTGCCACCTCAGCGTTCTCCTTGTGTGCAGCGTAGCCAGGCCAAGGATTTTCCAGGCTGCTGAACTCTGATGCATTGTGAATAACAGTTCCACCTTTCAGTGATTGCTTCTGTCACCTTTTACCGTAAGCACGGGGCAGAGCTCAGCCACACCTTCAACACCGTACTTTGGAAACTTTTCAGCTAACAGTCAAATTCATCACTCAGAAGCTGGCACTTCCATCAACGACCAGGACAGAACCCAAAATCACCCATATTTTTCATCACTTTATATCTAAGGTTGGTGTCCTTCCTTGGGCCGATAATGTCTCCCCAACTTCTGCCTGACACTTCATTAGAAGGACCTTCACCTTCCTTGTTTCTGCCAGCATTTTGCTCAGGTCACTTCTGTGAGAAGGCTGGGGCTGTCTCTTCTGCAGGGCTCCTCTTTGCCTTTGGGCTCCAGTCACAGTCACTGTTGAAGTTCCTGCTTCGCCGAAGCACCCTGACACCCTTTACCCATCATCTCGTTCCCGGAAGCATCTGCAGATTTAGGGGTTTGATTGAGCCACACCTCTTCTTGGTCTCAGTGATGGTCTCAGCCTGCTTGTGTTGCTTTGATAAAACTTCCATGAACCAGGGGACTTGAACAACAAATATCTACTCCTCATAATTCAGGAGAGTTGGATGTCAGAATCCAAATTCTTACCATTAGTGTCCGGTGAAAATCTACTTCCTTGGTCAGAGACAAGTTTCTTCATGGAGTACGTCACATAGCGAGAAAAGAAAGAAGGGTTCTTCAGGGCTCTTTCACAGTCTCGTCCAGGAGAACTCCCTCTTCGTGACCTGTCCATTCCTCAAACGCCCTACCTCCTTATACTGTCACTCAGGGCCAGAAAACTCACTAAATTTACAAATTTGAGGATGGGAGGTAAAGCATACAATCCTTACCAGAATATGTTGATAATTTTTAATCTTTGGACTATTCTCATTTTGTAATTTTCCTTGGCAGATATTGCAACTTTTTAAAACATGATCCTGAGTCTTCTTGAAAATATTTAGTTATCTGACTTTGTCTTTTCTGGTCTATACCCTTTATTATTTCTGTTTCCCTTGCATTTTAGTCTTTATCTGTATGATTAAATATTATGTTATATCAGTTATTGCTAATTTTTATTGTAACACACTCACATAAGTGTATTTTCTTCATAACCTTTTGTACAATTGATGATTCAGTGTAGATCTGATTTAAGGCAGTGACTCAGTTACCAAGTCAGGATGTATATTTTGCAGAAAATCAAACTTTTGCAATCTTTTCACTCTTTTGTGGAGCTCCCTTCGTCCCTGGATTATTTCCCTTTCTTCCGTCCCTTGTCAAGCACACATTGGGAGATCCTCAATTCCCTCCACTTGGACACTCAGAGTTTGTTTATTTGCTTGAGACTTTCATGTCAGTGGATTTCACCCTGCTCTCACCCTTGATTGTAAATATTATTCCCAGGCGTATGAGCCAAGAATCAGAGTCATGGCGGGGAAGGTGCCGTCAGGAGCCCGGCGTCTGCCCAACCTCCTGCCCACTGTTTCTCTGCGGGGTCTGTGGATTTGCTTTTCATCTGACCCAGCACTGGGGAAAAATGCCACTGAGTGTTTCATACCATGAATGTCACAGCTTTGGTTTTGACGAATCTGCTTGCATTTGCTTTAAAAATTCCTCACACTTTCATTTTCCTAAAACATTTCTAACTTTTGAGTAGTCTTATGTTGTAGCACATCACCAAATATAGAGTTCAGACACTTGTCGCAGCGAACGCGTGGCACTTGTGTGCAGACACGCAGATCTGGATACACATACACACATATTTCTATAGAGGCAGGACATGCTTTATTCTGTGAATCTGACTTTTAGAAGAGAGGAAGTATATATGCAGATGCAATTTGCCATTTGAGCTAGAAATTTGCTAATGTTTTGTAACCTGGGGATCATGGAAGAAAATGCAATTATTTATCTGAAAAATGTGTCTCTACACTGAGAAGCCTGCAGTTGGATAGCTAGGCAGTGAGCCAGGCGGCCGGAGAAAGCATTCCCTGCAGGAAGCTCCATTCGGAAGCATGAGGTCCCATCTGCATGAATTTTCTACCAGACTCCTCAGAACGACCTTTCCTGACGATCCTGTGGATTTATCTTAAAACGCATCCTTTCCTCACGCATTTCTTTACTTACCCACATCCTCGCCCAAGCTTTCCATCGGCAGGGTGGGAAAAAGACTGAGGTACCCGAAGGGAGGCAAAGCTGCAGGTACTTCCTGAAAACAAGTTCGCTCTGATGCCAAGTTTCAGGCAATGCGGAAACTACACAAAACCCAGTAAAAAGCCACCCTTATTAACGGTCAAGGAGGAGCTCTGTAGTGAGGAACTTGGTAGGCCACGGCTACTCTGTTTATTAATTTTTTGATGGACTAATTTTGTTTTAGGAATTAAACCTAATAATTGTGCTTTGCTTTATTTGAGCATACCTTATTTGTAATGGTTTCTCAGGCACTTGAGAGTGTAGATTTCATTAGGCCCAATGAGAACAGTTGTTTTAGTTTAATAATATACATGAGTCCCCAAACAGTAAGCTGCTTATATTTAAATATGATCACATCAAGAGAGCTGTAATTGTTATAGCTCATAAATCCATGTGAAAATGGTAAAATAGGAGGAGTCCTTATTGATCCCTTATAAGCAGAAGCACAATCCATTACTTTAAGAGTCTCAAATAGTACAATAGCTAATACAATGCTGTCGTACATTAGATTCCTGCCTCGCTGACTATGCTTTAAATGCCTTTTTTCCCTGAAAAATGTCTACAAAAAGCATTTTAATTATGTTCATTTTGAGAGCTATTGACATTACAGTATCTTAAAGACAATGCTTAAAACAATGAGATCATCCAGAATTTCAATTCCATGCATTTACGTTGGGCTATCATTGCTACTTTTATTCCTTTTGTGATAGAAATGAGATTTTAAGGAACTAGTTGGGTAGTTTTAAGGCTATTAGAGGACAAAGAATATCAAAATCAAGTAGCAAAGGCCACAATCTTGAGAATTAAAAGACTTCCATATGTTTTTTAAAACTTGCATAGTTTCTGGTAGAATGTTTAATCTCTAATTTTTAATGTTGATTTTATTTCCTAACTGACTACCCACTGACAGATGATGAAAGGTTGGAAGTGGCAGCAGGAAGTTGGATCTCAGCCGTCTGGGTGAAAAGTAGAGGAATAAGTTTGTGACTCAACAGTCCTGCCTGCCTCCTTACCCTTGTCCCAAGGACAGAAGCGGTGACAGGAAGACACAACGACCTTCTGCAGCCTGATGTCTGCTGGGTGGCCCCCATCTCAAACCTTCTCTTGTCCAGAATGGCGTGCATTTGAGAGGCACAATGCCACTTTCCGCTTTTTATAATACTATGCTTGAGCTTGGTTTGCAAGAGGGACTGCTCTGCGACTGCTAACTTTGAGGACAAGATTTCAAAGGTGGCACCACTGGCAGTGCAGTGTACTTTTCAGAGATAGGGACTTCATGTGCCCCGTGCAGGGACATGGCGGAGAGTCGCCGGCAGATGAGGACAGGCAGAAGCTAGAAAAGTGGCAGTTATGTGGTGGGGTCTCCAGCCACATAACTGCCACTCCAGCCCCTGCTTTGTTGTTTTTTGGACACCTCTCCATGGAGCAGAGTGCACCTGCTATTCTCTCTCTCTCGATTGTCCTGACCCCGGGCACCCTGTGCTAGTAGTCCCACATGAATGAATGACGTATGCAGCATTAATTAAACTTTTGGAGATGTTTCCCTCTGGCCAGCACTTTTGGTGCTCATGTGCTCTGCTGGGGCCCAGTGCAACTTTCCTACCATGGTTATTATCTTAAAAACGGGCTTTTACCATTGGTCTTCTGCCCACAGAAAATAAGTTCATGTATTCAACCAGTTATGGATCAAAAAAGTATGAAAAAAATTGTGTTTACTGAATATGCATAGACTTTTAATTCTATTATTCCAAGAAAAAAAGTATTTACCTAGCATGTTGTTTTATACATAATAAAAAATAGGAGAAAATTTAAATATGCAGAAAGATGTGCATGGTTTTTATGCAAATACTGTACTGTTTTATATAAGGGACTTAACAATCTGGCTTCTTCTGGGCCCTCAAACAAATCCCCTGTGAATACTGAGTGATTACTGTGTTTTCTTTCAACTATGGTTTACACTTCCCAATCACCTCCCTTTTGTCTGAGATCATTTTCATAAATAAATGACCTGCCTGGAAGTCCTTATTTTAAAAGCCATTTGGAGGACTCACTAACGAGGGCAATAACACAACACAAAACAAAATACAGCATGTGCTTACTGGATTTGGGAATATAAACAATTCAGTTTGCTGTAATATAGAACCATTGGTTTCACATCATTTCAACTATGAAGATTCAAACACTTGAACTATTTAAAATTCTCAATAGGATCCTTTCATTGAAATTATTAAGTATTCAACTCACTATATTCACAAAATGAAATATATGCATATATTCTTCTTCATGGCACTAGAGGTTAAATCCAGAGGTTTCACAGTGACCTACTGGTATATACCCAGACCTTTTTATTTTTTATTTTTTTTAATTTGGGATACAATCTCTTAAGTTGCAAAGTTGGCCAGGCTGGGCTAGAATTTTTGATCCTCCTGCCTCAGCCTCCCAGAGTTCCCGGATCACCACATGTACCAACCTGCCTTGTTTAAAATGAAAATTATAACTGACATGAAAAACTGGAAGGTAGGAGGACTACAGTGCATACTCTTTTAGACAGCAGTGTCAAGAGGATTTTTATCCGCCTTGAGCTAAAGGTCCGATTTTCACAGTGTGACTAGGCAGATGGGGTGGTTTGGGCTTCCTGAGCACACCATGCAGTTATTTCGTGCTGTCATTTCACTGCTATGGCAGTGACCCGCTTACCTGAGTGCGCAGCTCCCACCAGGAGAAATTGCTACCTCTCCTCCTGCATTTCTGCTGAGGAGCAGAGGCCCTTTTAGAGTTCAGAAGTCAGCCGATATTTTCCTCAAATTGAGAGCAAGAAACAGAGCTCTGAGGTTTGCATCAAATTTGAAAAACTCTCAGTCCCTCAGGAGGAACAGCAGACAGATGTTAAAGACCTGAGGATGAGCACTGTCCCGCAAATCCAGTGTCCACCTCAAACGCTGGTCCTGCCCTCAGTGGCAGTGCCAGGCTGAGAGTGTGGCCACTCCTGCCCCATGAGCAGGAGCACGGCGTGGCTGTGCAGTCCTAGAGCTCAGCCAGCCCTAACTCACGGCGCCCTGGCTACCCTCGAGGAGGACCTCACGGAGCAGAAAACCCAGGGAGAAAATCCAGGCCTCAGTTCTTTGGGATTCGGTCTGATAAGACTCATCCTGGATACTGTGGTAAGAAAGAGAGAACTGATAACTTACAGGAAGTGTGAAGAGCGATCCTGTGTCCTGCTGAATGCGTGAGACTCCCACGCAGAGCTTTTGCAAAGCAGCCGTATTACGTGTTTTTAAAGGCTGTTGATAGAAGCAGGACAGAAAATTTACTCATCAGTTGTATTTCTGTTGGGAAATGTTTTTTGTCCTCAGGGCTTTGCTCACAAGTAATAAAAGTATCTTGAAGAGTTTTGCAGAAAAAGTACAGTTTTGCTAATAGAACAAAAGCATGCATACCTACCATGTTGAAACAGGATTATAAACAATGGCATAGGATTAGGAATATTAAAGTAAGAATACAAGGATAGTTTGGGAAACTGTAAGAAGGCTTTGGGAGCCCCAGGTGACCCCAGGGACATTGCCCTGGACTTAGGAACATGGAGATAATAGCGGCCTGCTAAAGCCAGGTATAAGCAAGTATCTGCAGAATCAGCAATGGAGCTGTGACTTGACACCTTGTGGAAAAGCTGAGAAATTTTTCCTCCGAGTTTAAGACGCGTATCTTGTAGCACAACATAGCTCACCCCTCCTTAGCTACTTTGGCTAATTTATTTACTTTTTTGGGTTTGGCAGTTTAAACGGAGGGCAGTCATGGTAGGGCACAAGCAGGTGGCTTTAATAGTGACAAAGAGTAAATAATCAGGGCACATACGAGCACTTGTGGGTGGGAAGCTACATGCGAACGTTCCCCATGTTATCTTAAAAACAACACTGCGAAGCATGACTAGACCCACTCCAATAATGATGAAGCCAAAGTTAGAGAAGGCAAGAACTCACCACAGGACGCACACAGCCAGCAGTCGGGGGAGCTCGGCTCTGACTCAAGCTGCCTGACAACCAGGGCTGTGCACGTAAGCACTGCACCACTTCGCTTCCTTCCGCTGAAGAGACCAAATGTGGGTGGAACAAGGGATAAAAGAAGGTGACACATTTGGTCACATATCTATCACGGAAAAGTGGGTTTTAGATTAGTGTGCTATGCACAGGAAAGTCACAGAGCACTGAGTGAGAAAATCCAAGGGATTAATCAAGGTTGTGGGCGGAGGAAACTTTCTGATTGAAACCAAAAGCCCAAAGCAGCCAATACTAGATATTACTCCATTAAAATGCAATTAGAAAAGGTCAGAGTAAGGAAAGGAAGCTGACAGGCAAGGGAAGAGGCAAATCTCTAATATTCAAGCAGTTCTTGAAACCAACCAAAGACAATCCAATAGCAAAGTGGGCAAGTGTTGGACTGAGGATTTATCTCAGATAGAGAGCACTTTCCCAGCATGCACCATGCTCAGGTCTATCCACTGCAACCCCAACACACACACACACACACACACACACACACACACGGAAGAAAAAGGGGTCAAAGATGTTTGTGTATGCAGAGGACAAATCCACAGCAGCAGATATGGAATCATAAAATAAAGAAATAATGAGACGTTATTTTGGTCCACATCAGACCAAGAAAACAAGTAAAAATGGAAATAAAAATAACTTATTGATGTTCAAATATTATGTGCATGTAGTCATCTACTATAACTTTTTATGCAATAATTTTTATCACTAATGTGAAGCAAAAGTTTTCTCAGATTGTATAAGGCAACAATTAGCATAAATGCCTTACTAAACATGAAAAGCAAAGGACAAAGAGGTATGTATAAAAATTGTTTAATCTTTATGCACGTAGGTACATCATAGAAGCAGGAGAAATATGTGGGAATACCTGGCAGATTTGAGCCAGTGTTGCCTCAGCATTTGACGAGCAGCCTCACGAGAATGGAAGAGATTTGTGTATAGAAAACAAATGTCAAACAAGAGAAAAAACAGAAAAGAGAAGAAGCAAAGGATTAGAGAATAGATGCATTCATAGCAAGTTCACATTGGTATAGTTATGTTGATTTAAAAATCTCAGAAAATACTGATCAGAGCTTGTCAATGGGAATGCTATTTTCTCATGGTTATAGTTTATGTCTAGATGTCCCCGAAAGCCTCACGTTGTCATAGGTGTGGCTTTGGAAGGCGATTGGACTGTGTCGTGTGACATTTGTCACTGGGTTAGCCCACTGATGAGTTTATAGCTAAATGTGATGCTGGGAGGTGAAACCGCGGGAAGCAGGTGGGACACTGAAGGCGGGCCTGTGCTGCTTTATTTCCCTCCTCCTCCTCTGATCCCTCTGTTTCCGGTCTGCCACACCGAGGACTGTTTCTCCTCCTCCGCCACTCCCCTCTGCCATCCCACGCTGCCTCGGAATGAGCTGACTGCGCGCCGAGAGCCGTACAGGCCGTGAGCCAAGGCCAACCAGCGATGAGAAGAGCAACGAAGACACTCATCGTGCAAATCCTTTACAGAATCTTAAAGTTTAGCTTAGCTATTGTCCCTATCTCTGTTTAATGACTGCTAATACTAGCTTTTGTATCTTATGTATCAATTCGAAATTCCCTGAACCACATAAACGCCTCTCCTCTCCCACAGTCTCCTTACCCTCTGACAGTCACCATTATGGCATTTGCTATGATGTTTTTATTGGTCTTACTTCTGTTTTTTCACATTTTATAAAGAATAAGATTAGGACATTTATTTTACAGACTTTTTGAAGGAATTTTCCAAATGGCATGCAGTAAAAGTATAATAAGCTGTCATTCCAGGATTAAAATATTTTTAAAAATATCCTAAATCTTTTTTTGCAAAATTCTGGCTAATAATGGATATTATTCTAGTGAGACAAGGCAGTCTTGAATGACGACTAATAGGAAAATGCTGAATCTTTTGATTCGTTCGATTTGTAAGATTAAAAACTATTCGTATAATGCATTGACATGTTGCTTTAATACTTACTATTTTGTAACTGACAGATTTTGTCATAGATTGGTTTAAACTATGAGTATTCATGATGTGTTTGTATGAGAACACAAGATAATTTTTACAATACACAAATGATTAATATACATTTTAAAGATTAAAGAGATTTGTATGAAAGGTATTTGGATCTCCTTTGGTAGAAATATACAAGAACAACTTAGTAAAACCTCATTAAAACCCAAACTCAGGGAACCAAAAGAAAGTTTAATTAGCCAGTTTGGATTTCCTGAGATTTTGTTTGATAATATGAGAAATTTTATTCGGCGAGGGAATAGTGGTTGTTTTGAATTATGCAGTCTTATGTATCTAGACCCTGGCTTTAATGAGGTGTTAGCTCATGAAAGATTGTTACAAGTTTATAGACTGTAGAAGATTACTATTAGTTAATGTTTGGTGAAAACTGTAATTCAACAGAAACAAAAACAAAGAACAATTCTGCAAATCATTTCAAAACTGGCTACAGAGCAGTGAACAGGTCTAAGGAGGTAGCTACCAATTCCAATTACTTTTAGCCCAGGTAGAAAGGGAGATGGGAAAACATAGATGATCCCTACCTGCAAAAAAAGTTCACAAAGCCATTATTTATAAATAACAGAAAGTAAAAAGATTTAAGATGTGTCAGTTACTCTTACCAGATGCCCGCCGTGAGTGTGAACATTAAATATTGAAAGCATGGACTAAAAATGATAATAATAATAGCATCAATAATGAAAATGCAGGCAGGAGATTTAGAAATGGAGAGAGGGAGGTGAGTGGGGAGGGGAAGGGGAATAATAAAGAATCCAGTTGTGTCATGAGATGCAACTACTCCCTAAGATGAATTAAACTTCATGTGTAGTAATTAAAAAATAAGAAGTTAGCCACGTCTCCCTCAGTTGTTCTTCATTTAAAAACATGTCCGAGTTAGCATCCCTGTTATGTTTACCGTGCAAGCAAGAAATCCTCCTAGTTATGCTGTCTGAGGAAGAGCTTGTAGGAGCCTGGTGAGCCATGCCTTTGAATCCTCTGCTCCCTCCCTCCCCTAAAACAACTGCAGTCTGGGAAGAGAAATGTAAATCTACCTACAGATGCTCTGGGCCTTGATTGGCTGGTGGAGACAATAAAATGCAAATGAAGGTTATTTCTTGATTAGAGCAGGGGCGGAGCTAACTGCTGGGTCTCTGGGAAAAAGGTAACATAAGGTCTTTAAACCATCTTCATTCTCCCTTAATGAGCTTGGCAAACACAGGGAGCTCAGAGACACAGTGAGTGCTCAGTTATCAGCAGAGGCACCAGAGGGGACCCCACAGCCAGGCTGGCCCTGGGAAGGCCAAGGGAGAGGGCGGCATGAGGAAGAAACCTGGAGAACGCCCGCTGCTCTCCACCACAGGAGTGCCCTGTGCCCCACTGCAGGGGAGGGCGTTGCCTTTCCTGGTATCACCTGATTCTATAAAAAAAATTTAAATGCATCTCTGCCACATGTACTGTCATTAACTAAGGAAATACAGGAAAGATCTCATTTGGATAGGCTTAATTAAACCAGTGTGCAGTGTTTGCTCTATGCCAAAAACACTTCTAACCATTTTACAGAGGTTATTAATATGCAATTACTGTGAAGTAGATAGATTTAAAGACAAGGAAACTGAGGCAAGAGAGAGAGAGAGAGAATTTTTTCCTACAGAAAAGCATACAGCTATTAAGAGCTGGAGTCAGAAGTAAAGGTTTTATGGCCACAAAGGCCACTTTCAGAACCCGCAGTCTAAACCACTGTGTGTGTGGTAAGGGTGGAGTCGATGGTAAGAAAATTGCTAATATTCGTAAAATGCTTTCCAGATGGCACACACGTCCTCACAGCAGTGTGCATAGCTTGCTTTACCCTGGAAGCTCTTTCTGCTTTGGTACTGCACTGCTCTACAGGAGCGAAACACAGGTATGAAAGTGTCGCCACAGGATTTGTGGGCATCTCTTTTGATGAGCTGATTTGTACCCCAAAGTGGACATAATCACAAACCCAGATTCACAGCAGAATTGAGGGTGGAATCCTCCTTCGAGCTCTTGTTTCACAGTGAGGAAGAGGGGACTTGAAGGCTGATTGCGGCGTTTCCTAGTCTGTGGCTTTTTAGCAGCTTCCTTAAAATGTATGGGGAAAATCTTACTCATACGTAGGATCCCTCACACCTACTTCCAACAGGATAAGTGTCACTGTAAATGTGCATTGCTGTTGTCAGGGCCTGCAAGGAAAACAATTACATACAGGGCACAGAATTTATAATATTATTTTATGATGGTTGCCCAGAGTTAAAACAAGGAAGTGCAGGAAATCTGTCCACATGCTAAAGACCTAGAAAATCCAGCCAAGGACCTGGATCCCACAGCAGGGTCCTGCATGAGTCCAGCTGAAGACCTAGAGCTGATTAAAGTGCTTCTCATGAGTCCAACAGGTGGTCCAGAGCCCCCGACAATGACTCATGCAAGTCTGTTTTATGGATCTGTGCTGGAAATGCTTGACGGTCAGTGGTGGAAGATAGAAAGTCTATGCCAGCAGGGTGAAGGATCTGTGCCAATAGGTTGAGTGTTCTATACTGGAGCCAAGAAGTGATGCTCAAAATAAGCGAAAAGTACCACAGCCATCCTCAGCAACAGTGAGGTCCTGAGCTCCTCTGACAATGAGGACAGGCGAGTTCACATCAGGAAGCCAGGATGACAAGCTTCTCCTGGAGACTGAGCAGCACACATCTTCCCCTCTGCAGCCAGCAAGCAGAGCTCAAAGGAAGGACCAGAGCTCCCCCAAAGTGAACTGCAGCCATTCTCAGCAACAAAGTCCTGAGCTCCTCCGACGATAATGGCCAAATTCACATTGGAGAAGCCAGCATGACGAGCTCCTCCAGGGGAACCAACAACGTCAAACAGGAGAACCCACAGTGCTACACTCTTCCTCTCCACATCTCCTCTGTATGCTGGCAACTTTCCTCAGGTGGCCATCTACACTCAGCACCATGCTGATTCAGTTCAGCTGATTTTAAGTTGATCACCCATTTTTAATCC
This sequence comes from Dolichotis patagonum, assembly GCA_004027295.1. NCBI lineage: Eukaryota > Metazoa > Chordata > Mammalia > Rodentia > Caviidae > Dolichotis > Dolichotis patagonum. The sequence goes on along the minus strand of PVJX010017052.1, from coordinate 11,271 downwards.
ACAACATGCATAAATCTCCATAAAATCAGGCTAGACAGACTTTGCAAAGGTTATAGTTATTACAATGCAGGAAAATAGGGCCCCCGTGTAGAGGCTGGACGTGCTCCCTATCCTTGTCTCGTCTTGGGTTTCACTCGTGGCATCAATTGGCAATCACCGAGGGAAGGTGGCATTTGGCGTGATGGGCTGTTGACCCCCCCCCCACCATCACAGCAGCCTACAGAGGACTGCACGCCAAACAGTAATGACACCTGAGGGAAGGGTCGCCAAATCCATGGAAGAGCTGGAATCCTCCATTCTGTAATGTGACTTATCTTAATTAAGTCTTCAATGCTATTTCCATTTAAATTATGAAGGGCACATTACTGTACATCCTAATCCCACTGTGGTAATTTTATTTCACTTTCACTGAAGTCTCAGAATGAAAAACTACCTGCTCCATAAAGAAGAAAAAAATGTACTCTTTGAAAAATATTGCAGAATATACTATTTGCCCCTCATTTAAATGCAATGTATTTATAGAAATATGAAATAGGGCTAAGAATTTAGCTGAGTGGCATAAGCGCCTGCCGGGTAAGTTTGGGGTCATGAATTTGAACCCTGGTATCAAAAAACTAAAACAAACACAAAAACATGAAATGACTAACTTGACAGTATCAATAAGACAAGGTTTAATTTTCAAAATCATTTAAAAATGTACCTCAATGAACATTTTTGGGATGACAATGCAACATTTAGCAAAAGATAGAAACGCATGTCTATTAGAAGTGCTAGATTACTATGCAGAATGGCAAGAAAGTCAAGAAGCCAAACCATGCCTGCCGATGAGCCAGGGCCAGCCAAGGGGAACAGGAATAGAATTGAGAAGCTGACCCATGCCTTCCCATGAGCCAGCCAGGGCAAGGACTGTGAAACAAGAAGAACAACCACCCCCCCATCTCCTCCCACCCACGATAAGCAACTGGCTGATTTGGAGGAACTCAGGCTGAGATGATAGTAACTGAAGTAAAATAAACAAATAAATCAGTAACTTAGTGCCTGCATCATTTGATTGACTTTGCTGGCCTAAAGCTGGTAGTCTGAGCATCTACTTGGAGGATAATAATATGCATTAGAGCAACTGTGGATAATTTTCTTCTGTCCTGTTTTTGAAATCCAATGTCTTGTTCCATTAGACCATTTTGTTTTATTCCTATATCTGATAACCTGAGCACCTGAGTTTTGAAAATGATAATATGCAATATAACAACCACTGTTAAATTCCTATCATCTTGTTTTGAAAACCTAGATAGCTATTGCGGCTTGTTGTTGTTGTTTTGGTTCTTTTGCCTCTTAATTTTTCTGTTTTTTCTTTTTTCTCTTTAAAATAAAAAGTAAGTACTAAGAGGACTGGCTTTATCTCCTCATTATTTTGGTGAGCAAAATTTTGTTACTGGACTATATTTTGGAACATTTTGGAGACATTATCAATAAAGGCATACTATTAATCTCTGTGTGACAATCATTAAGATGTATTTGTCTTTAAGTTGATTGTTCTTCACTTTGCTTAGCAATAGAAGTCAATAACCTTCATGTGTTTAATGAGTATTATTCTATTGCTGTACTTATTATTGAATTAGAGAAGACTTTGAACAAAAATATATTGATCGTATTTATTATTTTATTTTGCACTTATTGAACAAGCATAATGCATGAGCTCTACTACCCTTAGGTAATAGATGGAGTCATACAGAATACGTGACTTCATAGCATTTTTTTATAGTTTGACTATTTGCATGGGATAAATAAGTAAAATGGTTGATACATATGTTAATAGTTTCTTGACTTTATGTTGTCATTCTGCTTAAAAATATAATTTAAAATATTTAAGGTTTTTCCAAAGTCAAATATACTTTTAAACATTTCTTATGTTTACTGCATACTGCAATTTTTCTTCATATTAAAGGAGTTGACTTTTGAAAAATTATTAGGCTTGTTTTTGTCCCATAATTCCGAATAAGTATTATCAATGTGAATTAGTTAATTTATCATTATTTGAGGACCAGTCAGGAACTCTACTGTTAGAAAAGCATCAAAGAAAAAATTAAAAGAGAGAAATGTAGCATTTTCTTGCAAAAATAAATTTGGTTCAACTCAGGAATGTGTCTCTTTATAGTGAGGTGAGTCACCCTTAAAAAACAATCTTGCTTGTGTTCCAATTCAAAAAGCTACAAAATCTCAACACCAACTCACTTCAAGTAGATGACTGAAAGTAAGCAAAACAGTTTTAATTCCACGGATCCCTGGCCATCTAATGAACAGGCTGAGAGTGGTCCATCTAGGAAGAAGCCCACTGATTGTCTGGATTCTTCTATCCAGGAACCCACTCATGCAAGTGGTCCCTTCAAATTTCCCGCCTGCACACTCCTGCAAGACCAAGTCGCTTCATGTTCTAGAATACGCCTTGTGCATAGTTTGTGTGCACAGCTCCAGACACAGCACCTAACAGACGCACACCATCACCAATTCTTACTTTTAGCTTTTGTTAATGAACGAATTTACCAGTCATACTGATTGCTGATGTCCATGTCCTGAGACTGACCCCCAACAGCTACCTTCCAGGACTGTGATGATAGGTTTGTCTGCTTTAAACCATCTTGTTACTGGTAATTTGTCATGGTACCTCTGGGAAACAGATCCAGATTTTGGTACTAGGATGTAGCATGCAGCTGCACCAAACATATAGAACAACAAAACACTAAAGTTACGGAAAAGGCTTTGTAAGCAGGTAATGCGGAAAGGCTGGAAGCTTTGAAGTACAAGACAGGAAAAATGATGACAACCAACAGATTAGTACTAGAAATGTGGCTGGTGACGCAGATCTGGAGAAGGAAGTGGGGAGCACGCAAGAGCAAGAGCGCATTGCATAACAAGCCTGGATTTGGGGGGAACACGTGTCCCTGTGACCACGGGGCTGGGAGAAACACGAACTGTAAGAGATGCTTCTAGTGAAGGCTTAGCTAGAAATGGGAAACATGTTGTTAGAAACGGAAGGAAAGACAATCATTTTTGCACAGTGGCCTGAAATTCAGCTGAATTTGGTCTGTAGTTGTGTAAGAAACAAGAATCTGTTAGCTGAGGACGTGGACAAAGAAATGTAAAACATAGAGGAAACAACATTTCTTTATACAGAATATTCTCAGCCTCTCCACATTTAAAACAACATGACAGACACACACTCAATTAGAAAGTCAGTGAGGAAAGTACACTCTGGAGAGAGGTCAAAGGTGCAGCTGGTCAGCCTTTTGCTAGTGTTAAAGAGATCACGGTTCGCTCAGTCATCTCAGCTCAAACTAAAATCTGAGACAAATTCTGGAGCAAAGAGCCTGTGGTGGGCCCATTAGGAATGTAAGAAATGTACAACGTCTATGAGAAGATTATACGAGCAGATACACTGATGCGTGGGCATGGATGGCATGAGATGAAAAAACGCTTCAGGATTTCTAAAATTCTACAACCGGCCTAAAGTTTATAAAGCTGCTGAACCACAAACATATGATGTTTTATTTAAAGGAAATTACTGAAGGGAGGATCTTGGATCCCACAGGATGAGATCAGTTGAACCCCAAGATAGAGGTTTATTCTAGTTAACAAAATCCATTGATGTCATTCCTTTGGATTTGTATTTTTAAATTTCTTGGAAGTAACTCCTTTCTACCTACCATTTTCCTTTATTTGTAGGACGAGAATTTATACTGACCCTATCCCATGACTGTATTTTAGAAGGCAGTAAGTTATTTTCTACTTTCACAGGCCTTCAAATGGAGATGGTTTGTGTCCTGCACGGCGTGATACCTGAAGTCTCACTCGCATTTGACTGACAAATGATTTAGATGGTCATACATGGGACTTTTAAATGCATGACATTAGGATGAGTTCTTTGTGCTGAAATAGGTGGAGAATTATGAGAATGTTGACAGGGGCTGTATGCATTCTGTGTGTGGGATGGGCGTGAATCTTTAGAGGCCAGGGGAATGCTCTCAGCAGGCTGGACGTTAGTCACTGAACTTAACTAGAGCCTAATCCCGGAGCCTATGATTTTACCATAAATGAAGTAATATCTTTGTAAAAGGGATTGAGTCATCAACCTCCACATAGGAGATCATCCTGGACTCTCTGAGTGGGCCCTGAATCCAGTCAAGTGTCCCCGCATGCGGGAGGTAGAGGAAGTGTCCACCAAGAGAGAAGGGGGCAGTGTAACCAAAGAGGCAGCAATGGAAGTGAGACAGCCACAAATCCCAGATTCCATCTCCACCCGGAAGAAGCAGGGTGGCTTCCGTCTGGGGCTTTTGTCAGTGTTACCGTCCTGATGCCTTGGCTTCTGTCCCACGAAGGTGATTTTAGTTGCAGACAAAAATTCAAATGTATCACTCATAGCACTAGATGTAAATGGACTGAAAAATTTATTTGGCCCAGTGAAGTTGATTTTGGGCATCTGATCTTCAGAACTTTGAGGATGTAAACGTGCATCTAGTTTGTGTTAATATCTTATGGAAAATTTAGGAAACTAAACCACATAATTTACATAGTATTTCTTTGGATCAAACCATTTCTTCTTTGCTTTTAACATTCATGTCTTATAAATAGGGTACAAATCGATTCTATTTTTTTATCCAATCTGCAAATTTTTTGTTTGAATTTTTTAATTGACTTACGTTTAATGTTGTGAATGACACAGTTGGATTTTTGTCTATAAATTTACTTTTTATTCTTCATATGCTTTATGTTGTAGTACAACTATCATAACTATCATACACATGATATATACACATACATGTATTATTCCTTTCAGCTTCTCACACTAGGGAGACAATATGATATTTACACTGATTTATTTCACTTATGAGTATGGTCTCTACTTTCATCCATTTATCTATAAATATCTCAAGTATATCCTTCTTTATGGCTGAGTAGTAGGCCATTGTATAAAAATACCACATCTTTTTTAATCCGTTCTTTGGTTGATGGGCATTTAGGTTGTTTACAAGCTATAACTATTACAAATTGTGCTGCTGTAAACATGGGTGCACATACATCACTGTAGTGTGATGCACAGCATGTATTTTAATTTATCAGAAACTACTTCAGATTTATACTAAGTCACTGCAGGACGTCTTTATTCACTAGATATTATTATTGTACATTACATTTATGTAATTTTCCAGCTCAACAATCAACAGTATACTGCAAGAGCCATTACTTTATATAATTTTATGTGTTTCTAAAAAATCCAAACTGAGGAAGAAGAGAAACTGTCATTGTACATATTCACTGGGTATGCCATCACAGATTCTCTTCATTTCTGTACACGTTCCTATGAGGTGAAATGTCCTTGATAAAAATTATCTTTGTTTTTATGCATCCCTTTTACATTTTATTTTAAAATGTTATAAGTCCAATTTACCATATGTTGTTCTGTGCAGTTATTTTTGAATTCAGCTAAGAAGCACAAAGAAGAAATATGCATTTGTGTAGCATTTTATCAATCCGCAACTTTCTTGCTAGTGATCTTGATTTTTTCATGTGGAATTGAATTACCCTGGATTGTTGATTTGACATGAAGTCCTTTCCAATGAGTGTTTTGCAGCCGTGGTCTCCATAAACTTCTTGCCCTGATGTTTAGCACAATGCCCTCATAAGCTGCCAGACTCTGCACTTAGGTCTTGATTTTCTCCCTGTTTTAAATGAGGCTTCTTAACATACTTGTTTTGAAGTGGAGCCTTCGATCTCCAAGCAAGTTGCAGCCATGATGGTCAGAACTTCAGTGTCTCAATGACTGCATTCAAAATGTTATTTCATGGATAAGGAACTTCATACACACACACACACACACACACACACACAGACATGTGTACATAAATATTACTCCCCCAAAGTAGAACATCATCTTTCTTATTTCAAGACAGCTCTCTCTTAGCAATGCACAAAATTGCTGTTAATTCTGCTAGACAATTGTTTTATTAAGAGAAATTTTGTAATAGTATCTGAAGGTTTCTTTCAAATGATTGAATTCCTAAACTGTCTCTGTAAATTTGGACCATTTCCTTTTTAATTCCTTCCACTTAAAAGTGAACCATTCAACACCTGTTACATGGCAGATGGGAAATAAAGGTAGAGATGGGAGCATCTCTCTTCACTCTGATATTTTCTTTTCATTTTAGAGACTTGCAAATGAAGATACTGAGATAGCACAATGGAGTAGCATTGTTCAAAGATTCTGTTATTATCATCTCAGTCTTTAGCCTGTCTCTTCTCTTTCTTCATGATTTCCTTATTAATTTCATTATCACCCCTCTCCAAAGTTATAAATAATGCCATGGAACCAGTATGCTGACTATTTTAGACTAGGAGAAATTGATAGAAATATGATGTGAATCATTCATGTAATGTTTATGTTAAGTACTTTATTTTCATATAACTCTAGACTCACGATTCTGTTTTCAAGAGATAACATCTTGCAAAACTATAGTAGCCTTTCTCAACAAAAGATACGCTTTACTTTCCCATCCCCTAACAGTGCTCAGATTTCTTGAGTTTTACCTGTCTCCATTTCTGTGTGTGTACTGAACGTGTTTAATTTCACGCAGGTTTACCCCATGCAAACTCTTGTATCTACTGCCACAAAGTCCAGAAGATTTGTATCACCTCAGTCATTTTTCATGTTGCTTTTTTATGCCAGGCCAACTTTTCTATTTCTTTGCTGAGATTTTATGCTTTACTTTTTTGAAGAAATTTTATAGGTAAATGTTGAAGCTATGGTGGCTGCCTCAAAAATGCCCATCAACAGATGCACGAGTAGAGACAATATGGTATTTAAATATAATGCAACACCAGTCTGCCACAAAGCAGGGTGAATTGAGACATTTTTAGGTAAATGGATGCATCTCAAGACCATAATTTAAAGTGGAATAAATCAGATGCACAAGTTAAAAGGTCACATTATTTCTCTTGTTTGAGAAATCCAAAGTATAAATAAGGAGCAAGACAGGATGAATTTATTTAAATGAGACGGGGAAAGAAGGGTGGGAAGATAGGGAAGGGACAGAATGGAAAAGAGATAATTGAAGGGGAAAAATGGAAACAGAGATTTTGTAAACAAGGGGGAAAGAAGAGTTGATGGAAGTGGAGGAGAATAGGAAAACAAAAAGGAATTGCAATGTGTTACTTACAGGCATTAATTCCCATGGTGAATGCGATCGTTATCCATGACAAACGTACTACTGTAAGTAAATGAAGCTTTTTTAATGCATAAAATAAAAAGGATCACTATAATAGAAACCACTATCTTGTCTAAGCTGAAAAGTCATCCCTCTTAGATGACTGTAACACTGGAGTCCTCTCAGAGTTGATATATATTTTTTTTAATTTAGAGAAAGAAAGCCAAACAGAAAAAAGTGTAGAAATAATATAGAATTTTTAAAAACTAAGAAATCACAGGTTGATAAGTTACATATTGTTATCTTAGAAATAGTTGCTCAAGTCACAAAACAAAGCATAAAAAGTTCATCAAAAAGAATGTTTTGTGCGGTCATTGTTTGCTTGTCCACTTTTTATGCTTTGATTTTGTGACTTTAGAGTTGATATTAAATAATCATTTTTTTCCTAAATGTGATGAGATTTCCAAGTTTAGTACGACAAAGGATTCTCCACTGTGTTCTGGGTATTTTCACAAAACTATGGGCCCATATGAAGTTGCTTATTCTTGTTGGAACCCTTAAGCTATTGTTCTATGTTCATAAATTATAGTTCTAGTGGAAATTGTATTTCAGGGTTGCCATGATGTATCTTGTTTGCTTTGGATAGGAGACGCGATGGGAAAGCACGGTTAGGACGGTCTTATGGGAAACTACACTGCCCCGCCACCCTCCAGCTGTCCATGGCTTCCAGCACACTCACCCCTCGTGCACATCACTTTCTGAAGCAGTTCTCCAAGTGCTCTTTTTTGTCTTTAACCGTGTTTTCGTGGCTGCCTCAATGTCCTGAACCGACTCCAAACCTTGACCGGTGCTCGTTTTGACACTGTGTGGGAGCCAGAGTTGCAAGGTGCCAGGTCCGGTAAAACGGTGCATGAGTTCACACCGTAGTGTGTGCAGAGGGCTGCTTTCCACCGACTGGCACTGGCTCGCAACATTCACTGTATTGTTGATCAGGCCTCATAAAGACCCTCAAGAAGCTTTCCAGGACTGTTTCAGAAAGTGGCAGAAGCAGTGGAATACGCGGGTTTGAAGTGAGCCGGAGCTGTCCCGGAGGTCGGCGACAATGTGTTTTTTTACTATCAGTAATAACCGATCTGTACGTTCACTGTGTATTTCTGTCACTCGGCGTGTTGCTTGCTGCTCAGCTCTCTGGCTGACCTGGTCCTGCAGTGGCAGAAGGAAGCCTCTGGTGTTTGCAGCCTTCCCAGCCCGGGTCATTCAGGGCCGCTGTCTTCAACCTCCGGCCTCTGGGTGATGCGGGAAAATCTTGTGCCCAGGGACACAAAGAGGGCTTTCCCTACAGGTTGATAACTGTTGTCCTTGGCAGTGTGAGGAGACCCCTCGCAATATAGAGGGGACGAGTGAGACCCCCTTGGTTTCCTTCGACCTCTAGATTGGTGATCAGAAACATCGGGCCTGAGTCTGTTTCTCTTCCTAGAAGAGTTCATATAATCCAGGGTCGTGATGTTGAGATTCCTCTGTTGGGATCCCTGCTATCTTTTTTCTCTATTTTTTTCCCTTTTCAAAGTCTACTTTGCTGCTTCTTGCACTATATCCAGATTTAAAATCGTACTTAATGGGCTAAAGTAGGGAAGATGTTGAGTTCATGAACTTGTGCAGAGGACTCTTCTCCACACACTTGGCTTTTAATTTCTGAGGGTAAAAAAAAAGGGGGCCAGTGAAATAAATTTTAACACATTTTATTTAACCAAATATGCTCATGGCATTAGGTCAACATGAAATCCTAAAAATTAATACAGTTTACATTCTTTTTCTGCACAATATTTGAAAGCTTTTATATGTTTGACCCAGACGGTTTGTCATGATTTGGACAAACGCAGTTTCCTTGCTGTACTCAGTAACCTCTGGTGCGAGTGACCACCATCTTGGACAGGACAGTTCAACACCTTTTAATTGATTATATGCACAGCAAGTATTATAGTTTTTAAAATAGTTGATAACATTCCTCCTGTGCTAAACCTTCAGTTACTTCACAGCCTGAAAAGAAAAATTTTTCTGATGACGATGACATAATGTCCCCTCATCCTTTTCGCTGCTAAATTTTAGCGGCCGTGGATTTAAGCTTAAGGTTCCCTCCTCAGGAAGGCTTGTCTGGTCCCTAAACTGAGTTATGCCATCCTTTTAATTCCTCCTGCCATGGATTACACTCTTCCTGTGTAACCTTTATCATGATTTGATAGAGTTTCTTGTTGTCTATGCTCCCTTTTTGTGTGTGCATTACATGAAAACTGGATTTTATTTGTTCTCATTTGCTTTATCTCATCCCAGGAACACTCTTTGCTGCTTGATCAATTGGTGATTTTACTTTTTTTAAAAAATTTTTATTTAAAGAGAAGAAAGAAAACAAAACAAAACAAAACAGAATAAAGGGTAGCAACAATACAGAATTCCAAGGAAAAAAGGAAAAGAACAACAACAAAAAAATCTAAGAGATTATTACTTGACAAGTTACATACTGACTTCTTGGAAATAGTTGTTCAAATTATAAAGTTAAAACATGTAAAGTAGACATTCAAACAGTGAGTCTGTTAACAGTTCTGTTCCACTACCTGACAAAAATCCCAGCAATATGGTCATCCATCTTACCCATTCAAATATACATTCAATTATATCAAAAGGGTAAAATTAAACACAGCAAAACAGAACAAAGCGAATCACAAGAAAGCAATGTAAGGGACATAAATTCCAAAACTAGACAATTGGAGATATTCACTCTCTATTGCATTGACTCTTGTTTTCTTCCAAATAGTTGTCCATATTGTCACATACAGGGAATTCACATGAAACAACATAGTATGGAACTGATCTGAGCAGGACGAGGAGGGCGTTTCAGGTCTTCAAGACCAGACAATAGGGAAGACAAGAATGGCTGTCACAGTGTCTCTCATTCTCCTAAAAACAGCTGTCCATATGTTCATGTGTGTTGAACTTAAACAAAACAAAACAAGCTAAAATCACTTTGAACAAAGAATGATAATTTTGCTGGATTACACATCATGACATTATGGAATCAGCACTGGGTACTGTAGTGTCTCTTTTTCTTCAAAGTAATTGTTCATTTCAACATGCATATAGTTGGTTCTTGTAAACTGTTTTTAAGCTCTACAGATGCATGAGTCTCTACATGTATATCAATCCTTTCTGTATTAGAGGTAAAAACAAAACAAAGCAGATAAAACAACACAATTCCTAGAAAAGCATGAGGCAAAAAGTCATATATAACTGCAATACAAGGTGATCTACAATGGTTACCATGGTGTCTCCGCAGTATATAACAACAGTAATAAAAACAAAGCATTGGAGACATTGTAAGAATTCAAAAGCAAGTAATAATTAGACCAGAGTGGGTATCTTAGTGAATCTTGTCATCTTCACTGTAGTTGCCTATACTCTTAGACTTGATGCTATCAATCATAACAGATTTAAATAAAATCAGTGAATACAAAGTAGCAATCTAACAACCCAGATTCAAATAAGATCAGTCATAATAAGACAGTATAAGTTATAAAGGGCTTCAGATTAAGTTGATAGGAAAATTAGGGATGATTACCATATTATGTCCTCTTATTTTTGGGATAGCTGACCACGTCCTCAAGTCTAGCATAAGTAGACAAACTGGAACAGCACATAATCCATCCAAGCAGAGTGATGAGAATAATGTAAATTTTAAATCTTGTTACTCAATTAACAATATCCTCTGCCTTCCTTTTTTAGACAGTTCCTCCCCTTTCACTCCCATAGGGTGCACTGCTTGTTTTGGGTCCTACTGCCTCCCTATATAGAGCATCTCAATGGACCCTATCTCTTGATCTACTCTGCCTGTGTTTCTCTCTGTTAATATTTCAAGGCCATCTATACTAGAGATTATAGCCAATCTTCTCTGCCTTATTTCTGCTATTTTGTTTTTCTGCCATTGGTTGTCTATTTTTCTGTTCCACTCCACTGTCTGCCCAATTCACTGAGGCCTCTCTGCCATTGTTCCTGAAATGCTTGTATTCTTGTTCTCTCTCTCTCT
>PVJX010017051.1:0-39133 GCA_004027295.1 Dolichotis patagonum | reverse complement strand
TCAGTATGTACATATGCTCTCGTACTTTCTTACCTCATTTGTCCTATATCACATAGTAAATATTGGTTATTATTCAGGGGCATTTCAACAAGAGGCTAAATTTTGGGTCTATTAATGTAAAATAAAAATAACAGATAATAGTTATTTTATATTTATATTGAATTTTATATTTAAATTGAATTTTGTTTTTAAAAATAATGGAATTTTATATTTAAAAATAATTAGTCTGCATGTTGTGCTCCAGAGTAGATGAACAATGAGAGATACAATTTGCCTACTAGGCAGTCATCCATAATAGCTAACTTTTAATTAATATGTTATATATCTAACTTTATATGCTATATCTTTAATTTTTAAAACAATTCCCATGTGAAACAGGAATTATACAACTGGATTATATGCAAAAAAAGCAAGAAATTTAATTAACTGAACAAGTCATATATTTGTCATAGTAATTAAACATTGCAATTACCCTTTCAAGATTCCCTTGTGCTGAATAGTAGGTGCTGTTATCTTGGAATGAAGTGAATTTATATGGAAATAAAAGTCTGGCTGGCTCGTAACCTTTGCAGCCTACCTGACCTTTTCTCATTGTAATGTCAAAATTCCAATCCAGTTTTCTTAAATTACATTCTTTAGGTCACTGTTTGAAGAAATTAGGAGAATATTTATTTTCTGACATCTGATTTAGGGAATGTTATGGTTGATACATTGTGTTAACTTCTAAAGTCTAGAAGTGTAACGTAGAGACTCAGCAGGGATCAGTATCCTCACTTGGTAAAGTCTTCAGCCTGTGAAAAAGATCTACACACACCCTGCGCAGGGCAGGGGTAGGCTGCTTACAATATATCAGAGGAGTAGAGGCCTTTCTCCTTCCTGCTTTTGTTTTGAGTGCTTTTGTTGGCTGCTGCCTTGAAATGGTGCTCCAGTGCCATGGCACCCGGCCTTGCAGCCAGCTGATTATGGACTGAAACCTCCACAAACAGTGAGCTAAATAAATCTTTCTTTCCTTCATTTTCGGTGTCAGGTGTTTTGTCTCAGCAATGAGAGAAAAGTAACCAAGACACACAATATGCCAATGTATGCTTCATAGACTAATGCCATGCTGTAAATAATTTAGTGGGTCAGTGTCTGCTAATTGCCCACCCTGTACCTATTCTTCCTTTTTTTTATATCGGACTTTTTAAAATTTTAGATGCAGTGAATTCTTCTAAAATATTGTATTCAGTTTCCCTACCATGCAGTTTGTGTGGACATGTGGCTGAGTTCCAGTTAATGAAATTAAAGAAGATGGTCATGAGTCATTGGCTAATGATATTAAAGAACAAGCATTTATAAAGTCTCTGGGAATACTTGACAATCAGCGGATGTGCACCTTTGCCTCTCTTCCTTCTGTGATGGATAACTCTATGAGTTACCTTAACTGGGTCAAATGGTGCCCACTCAGTGTTTTTGGTAATTCTGAAAAATGTTTTTGGATGACATTAATATTTTAACCATTAAAGTGCAACAGATTCCTTCTAAAATATGGACAGTTCTCTTCTTAACAGTTGAAATTCGGAATAGAACAAAATACTTGATATCCTCTTTGAGTAACAAAAAGTATCAACTAGACCTACTGCAAATTTTATCTGCACCAAAGTTCTCCTGGGTCTTGAGTTTGAATAGTACATGTCCCTCCTAAGAACATGACAGTGCTTTACAATTTCTGTAGATTAAATCAACTGATAAGGATGCATAATTATGTTAAAGGCTGTGTAATTCATAAAACCTTTGAATTGGATTAGTTCTATTATAGTTTTTGTTAAGATTTATCTAATAATTTTTTAATTAAATATAACCAGTTTCTTTGGAAATCATGTATTTTTGAGATCACATGACTTCTAACTTAATCATGACATCTTTCTCTCATCCAAAGATGTTTTGAATTTATTTTTTCTTTTGAATATTTCTTTCTTCATCAAAACCTGGAAATATGGTTATTATCAGACTCTACAAAGCATGTATTTTGTTCTTTCTAATATATTATATAGGAAGTTGCTATCTTCTGGTCCATTTTTGAGTGTTACCTGTTTGATATTTTTAGTCAAAAATTTTTTTTTCTTTTTTGGTACTGGGGATTGAACTCACGACCTCATGCTTGCCAGGAAGGCACTTAAGCCACTGAGCTAAATCCCCAGCCCCTGCTGCTTGATATTTTTTTTAAAAAAATATCAATTTTATGATCTAGGTCTATTTATCTATCTATCTGTTTATTCTTCACCTAGTAAAATAATATCAAAGATATATTCAATATTGCAGGGGTGTTGGCCAGAGATATGTATGAGATGAATATGCAGACAGAAGAGACTTTTGGGGGGCACAAGACCAAAACCTTTCGAAGTGCATAGTTAGAGTGAAAGATAGCCCATAGAGTGACAATCCAAATAGGATCAAACCACATTGCCTTCAAGAATGTGTGCCCTGTCCCTAACCCTCCCCATACTCCAATTTATTATTTAGATTGGCCCTAAAATCAATCATGTAGCAAACCACGCTGTCATTGCCATGTCCTTCCTCTGTTCCCTACATGAATCCCGGCATAGGTGTTCGTATTTTGTTTCAACCCTGATATTTTTTTTCCTGAGACCCTTGTGCTAAGGGATCTCAGTTAAGGCAGCCACTGTGGGGCTTCTTAGAGGCCTTGCACTGAGTATGGACTCTAATGTCTCAACCTTTTCGCTGTAACATGGTCAAGAGCTATGACACATTATGAATAGAAAATAATAATAATAATGTCAATAATAATACTATGAACGATTTCCAGTTTTTTATGTTTGTGTACATTCTCTTCATTCAATTTTAAAAGTCCATATTATACTCACTTGATGGAATACTTCGGAAGCATCAAATATTTTTCCCAAAACTAAAGTGCACCCAATCACTTTTTAGTAGATACCCTTCACTTAAAAATGATGAGAAAAGAAGGAAAAAATGGAAACAAACTTTTGTACATAAGGAGAGGAATGGAAGTGCAGGGATGGTAGAGGAATGGGAAAATAAAGAATAAAATTATACCATGCACAGGTACAAATCCCCTACAATGAATGTGATCATTATGTATACTTAAAATGCACCAATGAACTTGGACCTATCTGTATTTCAAATGGTTGAAGGTAATAGACATTCAAACCTTGGTGTCAAATGTTACTTAAAAGCTGGGAATTCTGCCCTGACTCGGATTCTGTCTAGGATCAAAGTTTTCATCTGTTGAAATCTTTGTCCCCGATGAGATAATGTAGGAGGTGACAGAAGCTTTAAGATGCAGGATCTAGAGGGGAGGTCTTCGGGCACTGTAGCATGGTCTATGCAGGGACTGTCTATCTCCTGGTTTCATGAGAGTGAGCTGGTACAGTAGACGCAGTCTTACCCTCGAGTGGCTTCTCTGTGGCTCCCTGTCTGCCTATGAGGCCTGGTCCCTCACATGCTCCTGCTGGTGTGGCATCCCCACTAAGCCCACATTAGAAGTGGAATCAATGGGGCTGCCTGCCCTTTGCCTCATACTGGAAACTAAACAAATGTCCTTTTTTTATAAAATTATAAAATGTCATTTTTTATAGAAGCAATAAAGTTACTAATACAACTTGCAATCATTTGTCAGTGTTTTACGTATCACAGTAATTAGTTACATTAATTGTAAACATCACGTACATTGACTCTCATGCTCGGACCTTGGCCCCAGTAGGTGGAGAACACCTGCCAACCTCTGTTTTCTGAGCTTCCGTCAAGTGACTTGCTTTACACCAAGAATCGCTGGTACCATGTTCAAGCAGAATTTCTGAATGTGGTTGCTTCAGCTCAGCCTCTTGCTGCTACATCCTGATGTTAAGACAGGTAATTCACAAAAAGGCACTTTTGCACTGTCGGATTCTGAAGTGAAAAGACATGGAGAAGAACTAAGAAGATTCCAGAAGAGCTAAGCAGCTGCTGCCATATAACAGAGCAAAAAAAGTGTGTTGTTCTACACCACTGAGATGAAGGGTGTTTCAGTATGCAGGGAGGTAAACCAGGACAGTGTGAATGCCTCAGGATGCCTTACCGGAGAATTTTGCACCTGGACCACATTATTTTGACATTTACCAAGCAACTTTGGCATTTTTCCATTGGTACACACAGAGAAAACATCTAAGAAAAAATTCTAGAACACTCATCACTTTTCTTCAAGTAAAAATAACAATTGTTATTATTGTTTATATCTCATAAGTTTTCTTCTTGGTGTGAACTCAGGAACATTTTCTCTCTGGTTCCAGTGACAAATAACTGTGCTTCGCTCAACCAAATCGTGTCTTATGCCAGCTCATGAATTTACAGTGAATTGTTTAACTGAATAATCCTTTAACTCTTTCCCTGGCTTCTTATGAAGCACTTTTTCAACTTTGACAAGCAATTTTGGAGGTTAAACTTATAAATTATCTAATTATATTTTTGCAAAAACTCATTCTTATGTTTGTTCATTTAAATTAAACAGTTAGATTAAGAAATAGACCATTTCATAAATGCTGATTGAAACAAGGTGTTAAAATAAGCATATTATGAAAAGAGGAAAATAACCAGCTCAAAGAAATAATTATAATAATCATACTTCAACTGGAATAAAAAGTAAGGGGAAACAATAAATCAAATCATATAAATCATGGATCAATAACATGCATATAAATAAAGCAAAAGATTTTCTCTACAACAGCCAGAGACTGAAGTCTAACAGTGTCAATATCATGAGAAGTTAACAAAAAAAATTTTTGGACCCCATTCTCAGAGCACAGGATGGAGACTTCAGTTCACTCCACATACTCTCAGACCTTCCCAGTTAATCCTGACTAAAGCTGTAGAGAAGTCTCACTGGATGTCTATTAGTGCATCTCATAATATGACCGAGACAGCAACCGTGGAGTTGAGATGCATTACTGGGCATAAGAAAGAGGCTGTCTGAAATGAAAGACACAATCTTAGCACAAAGGGAAAATATATAAACTTTAGTAGACTGTAACTGATTGCTAGTAACTACTTACAAGGTAAAGGTGCCATTTTGTGTCCTTTACAAATGTTGTTTCACTGCATCTTTCCATGGGGTATGTGTGAGAGTCCATCAAGTGCTACAGCAGCACTACAACACAAAACAGAAAAGCAAATTAAGTGATCTGTCTAGACATAACACAACTTGTGGAAATTTTGATTCAGAAGTGCTACACATTTTGCCAGAGCAGTGGAAACTTAATGGCTTAACTGATGAAAAGTGAATTTCTATCTGTTATAACTGTATTTTTTCCAATTATTCTTAGAGAATCAGAATTTTAATAGTAAGTAAAAAGTGTGCACCTTTCAGAAATTAAAAGCATATTATTTGCATATTTTAAAGCAAAAAAAAAAATTTCATGGCCCACTTATCTTACAAATTTGCTTTGCATTTCTAGAGTAGTATATTTAAATTTTTGGACTTCTGTTTAGCTATTTATTCTACAGCTACCAGACAAGATGTCATTATATGTATAATATAATATCAAAATATCCAAACCTTAATCTATGGCTACCTTAATAAAGGCTTTGATGCCTTGAATGTTCAATGTATTCTTGATCTTGTTAATAATTAATATATTTTTATAAAATGTTAGAGTTTAAAATCTCCCTGCACCATAAATTTAAAAAGTACTTTAACAGACTCAAGATGCTATGAAACTTTCCAAAGTATATTAATAAATTCTTTTAAAGCAAAGACTCTAAAATTAGCTGTTTAAAAGGAACAAACACTTCACTTTATTTCAGTATAAACCAAATATATGTAAATACATGAAGTTAACAGCTGCACATAGACAATATGTCATTTCAGGGATTATGCAGTTTCAAAGCTCTAATTGCAAACATAACTGTAAGTTATTTAGTTTTCCTTTTTCTTGGTCATTTAAACCAAGTTGTCAGTATGACAAAAACTCTTAATATAAGAGTTTAATGCATATCTTTGTTTATACAGATTGTTTTCTCAAAGTAGAATTTTTATGTAAATGTATAAATATTTTGGTTCCTTGCCAAATCAATCTCCAGAAACTACATGAAATGTTTCTCTTAGTATATTTGAGATTTAACCCCATCTTAACAAGCATTAGTAATTTTAAATTTTTTAACTTAACAATTTCAAAAGAAAAAAGTATCATTTGACATTATTCATTTCTTTGGTTTCTCATAAGACCATTCTTGTTAGCATGCATCTTACACAATTTTATTTTTCTTAATTGTTAGAAAAACACATATCATGTTAGTTGATATAATTTAATTGATATATATGGATACATTTAGAACATATGTATTGAAAATATTTCTCAGTCACCTTTCATTTTATCTTGTTCATATAAATTTGTTGTAACCTTTTCATAGATGTATGGCATAATTGTTACCAAGTATACAGATGTTAAGTATATGAGCTAATAAAGTAGCCCCAAACCAAGACAAAAGTCAAGTTAATACACCAGTAAAATCAGTATAGAATAGTGCCATCAGTCCTGACATTTCTGTCATGCTTCACCAAACAAGGCAGATTTTTAACTTTATGCATGATTAAAGTATGTGCTATTCATTCATTTGTAGTTAGAACTTACGCTCAGTCAAATGTTATTGCATGTAGCTGTTTATACAATTAATTTGCAGTATACGATGAAAAAGTTTTAAGAACTGGAAAAGCAGTCAAGTGTACAAGGTCAGATATGATTTGCATAATTCTAACTTTCACACAAAAGTTCAAATTTCATTCTTTTTAGCAAATACTCCTTCAAGAGATAGGCTCACTAGTGTACATCTTATGGAAACATTGTACTTTAAGTTTTCATATTCAGGTTTATTATCTATCCCAAATTAAGTGTTGTATGTCTGGAGATAACTAGTATGAATTTTCAAAATGATTTACTGACTATGATGTATTTTCCCTATTGAAATACAGGTTCCATCCCTGTCTCTCTTCCTTCCTTCCTTCCTTCCTTCCTTCCTTCCTTCCTTCCTTCCTACCTTCCTTCCTTCTTTTCTTCCCTCCTCCCTCCCTTCCTTTCCTCCCTCCCTTCCTTCCATTGTCTATTTTTTCAAATTTTTTTTGCCATATTTTAAACTGAAAGAAGAGCTTTTTTCACTGAGCTTCAACTCCAACCCCTTTTTTATTTTTACTCTTGATCAAGATCTCCTTAAGACACTAAGCTGTCCAGGCTGTGATTTTGTCTCAGCATCCCAGAACACTGGGATCACAGACCTATATCATCATATCCAGCTTTAAGACTCAATTTCTAATAAGTCAAGTAACCATGTCAGTGTGGGTCTGTCTCTGGACTCTCAATTGTTCTATTTGTCTTTGCTCAGAACAATGTTCTTAATTATATTCACTCTACAGTATTTCTTTAAATCTAGTAGTTTATCTAGCTCTTTTCTCTTGGTTGGGAAAGCCTTGGGGCTTCAGGCCCATTAGACAGAAATGAGATGAGAAGAAATGAGATAAGATGGCCAATACGAGATAGTTTTCACACGTCATATACATAAGAATTGCTATGTGCATATGAATGTGAGGTGGAACCGATGGAATAAAGAAGAAAGTAAAGAGTTAAGGGGAAAATACTGAAAAAATGCTAAAATAATATTTACTACTGACAACACGATTATCGCAATGTTGTCAAATCTATATTTTTATTAAATACCAATTAAATTTGAAATTAAAAGGAATAAGGCAACTATATTTCTGTTTTCAAACGTATTTCTCATGGAGATAGAATCTTGTATTTCTAAATAGCTGTGGACACAGCTGCAGTGTGGCTTCTTCATTCTTGGCATTCAGGTTGCTACAACTGATTGATTCTGTGGTATGGCACACAGAAACCAATCGTAAATAACTCTGCAGTTGAGATCATGTGTCTAAACACTCTATTGTATTTTTGGAGAGAGAAATATAAATGCTAATCACCACACCCAGTTTGCCAAGCACAAGATCAAAATGCAAAAACTGTATTTATGTGTTTATGAGTTAGGTAACATCATAGCAGTCCCCTTTAGAACGGTGGAGGTAAACATGGCCAATCCATGCTTTTCTCTGTTGATGTTTATTTATGTGTCAGTTGATTTTGTGGCAGCCAATAAACTAATTGGCATAAAAATGAGAAAATAGAGATAAATACTCCAAATTTTGTCTTCTGCATGCTTAATGAAATTAAAACACTGGAAAGAATATCCTGAAAAGAACAATTACAAAAACATACCATGTTTGTTCCATGAAAATAATGTGGCCTTTCTTACTAGCCTAAAAGGCTATCTCTTTAGTTCTTTTTGCCTGACTGGCTGGCTTTGCACCCATCTAGCACCTAGTTCCCATAAAATGAATAGATTTTGGCTGTTAAGTCAAGGCTATCCACAACAGACTCAACAAGCTAATATGTAGTTTTTCCTATATTTTGCTGAGCAAAGACTATGAATGACTAGATGTTCATTCACATTTGACATAACCTTAAAATAATTATCAAAAATTCTCAAATTCTGAGATGAATTAGTCATTTAACAGTGGAAATCAAAGAAAGGGAGAGAGAAATGGCTCTTAGCTAGTATTTCAATAAAAATAATAAAACAGCTTTGAAGGTATGTGAATGCTAAAATCAAATATGCCATTTAATCATTGAACATGTGCTGGTGGAAACTATATTGGAATGGAGCTGTGACAAATTTAAAAACTCATATGGTTGGAGAATCCTAAATGGAAAATAGCTAGGAGATTGCTAAACTTCTGTATTCGACATTTAACCTTTTGTAGAGACAAAATTTCTGACCTTTACAATTCCGGGAGTAGGACTTTTACTGACTCACAATTCCAGAGTTCAGCTCATGGTTAACTGGCTCCAAGGTAGATATGGCATGACACAAGGATGAGTCATAGGAAACATGCTCAACCCAAGGTAGCCAGGAGTTAGTGGGAGAGAGGTGCAGACAGGGACAAAAATATACCCTTGGAAGTCAAGTTCCCAGAGAGACGCCTCTTCTCAACAGGCTCTACCCCCTCATAGTCAGCTATGAACTTATCAAGGGATTACTCCACTGCTGAGCATACAACCCCTATGATCCAATCCCTTTCCCATCCCCCAGCTCTACCCTTTCAATACATGAGACTTTGGAAGGACATTTTACATCTATGTCATCATACCTGCCAGGCATCTGGGTCACATTTTACATGGGAGCTGAATTCCACGCAATGCTGCATTCCACTTAAATGGCAGATTCTGTTAAATGGTTTTAACAGCCTACCTGTACCATGAAAACTGAGATGATAAAGAAGTGTACAGATTCTGACTCATAATCTGAAACAAGAAGTCCTCTCCTATTCTTTTAGATAACCTTTCTAAGACAACTTGAATTTCAAAATAAACTAAACCATTAAAAACAACCAAAACAAAATACTATATGAGGAAATAATTCTGTTTCGAAAATTCTGTTTTTGAAAATTATCATGAAATGGAAATAGAATTCTAAGAATTCTACAAGACTGCTCATGTGTTTATGGATTAGTACTAAAAGAAGAATTGATAATATATTGATATAAAATAAAAATCAGGAACTTATTTCAAAAAACTAAACCATGACATGTGTCTTGAGCTCTGTTGAGAAGACCTTGGTTGATTTGTAGCCAGATTTATGCAGACAACATTCCCTAGTTGGATCTTTTCACTAAGATTATGAAATATTGTTCATACTTATTTCTAGTCCCCAAAATTTATATATATGGCATATATATATATATATATATATATATATATATATATATATATATATATAGTAATCCCTCTCCACTGTTTTCAAAGATAATTTCTGCTACTTTTGGAAGAATTAATCCTGGGATTAAAAATTCTTGGGACAGGGATTTGAAAATCCATTCGTGGCAATTTTTGAGACAAGTGGTAGAGAATTAGAGGGATGTGTTGAGTAAGCAGAAAGAAATATGCAACCTCTCTTATTCACTGGGAAATAAATTCCTTCTTTCTGGTTCTTATAAAACAAGTAGAATGGCAAAAATAATAAATGTAAGATAATTATTCACTTAAAAACTTGAAACTGATCTGGGGAGTGTAGTCAAGTGGTACAGCACTTGTGTAGCATGCACAAGGCCCTGGATTGGAAGCCCAGAGTCTCACACACACACACACACACACACAAATTTAAAAACCATGTCTTTATTAGTCTAAGGCATAGAAGTACAGGATGAATCCAGTGGTACTGCTCAAGGTTAAACACATGAGTTATGTCTACATCATACAATTTTTTCTTTTAAAAATATGCTTGAGTTTATAAAATTTGATTGAAAAAATATATTTTTAATCTGTAAATATGGTATTTGAAATATATATTCATTTTGAAATAGTTGAATCAAATTAGTAAGAATACATATTAACTCCCATACTTTTCTCTCTGTCTCTCCCTTTGATTTTTTTTTTTTTTTTTGGTAACAGGGATTAAACTCACAACCTCTTGCTCTTACCAGGCAGGTGTTTATGCTTCTGAGCTAAATCCCTGGTTTAACTCACATATTTACCATAATTTTTGCAATAAAAACAAGAATAACCCAGATTCAGCACGTTTAGGAATACATTGTTATTAGCTATTATAACCATGTATAATAGCTCTCTTCAACCTCTTCTTCTTGCTTAAATGAAATGTTATAACCTTCCCTGCTCGATAGCCCCCATCATTCAATCCCTGCTAACAATCATCTTTATATTCTCTTGGTGAGTTCAACTTTTTAAATTCCAACTTAGACTCTATGTCTGAGTTATGTGGCTTAATATAATGTCTTCCAAGTACATTCTGTCACAAAAGGCAGCATTTCCTTGTTTAAAAAGCTGAATAGTATTTCACTGTGTTCATATGGATATTTCCTCTATCAATTTATCTGAGTATGGACACACTGATTTTATATCTTGGCTGTAGTGAATAATGCTGCTATCAACATCAGGGTACAGATGTGTTTTTGATGTATTGATTTCATTTTCTTCAGATATATACCCAGAAGCTTGGTTTCTGTGTCATTTGGCAATTCTATTTTACTTTCTGATATATATCCATACTATTTTCAATAATGGTTATGCACATTTATGTGTTCACCAAGTAATATACAGCTTTACTTTTCTGCACATATTGGCAGCACTTGTTATGTACTTGATAATGGCATTCAAGTATCATACATTTGTTTTCATAGTTTTAGTTTCCTTGGTGATTAATACTGACTAAGTAGAGTGGACATTTTGACAATATTGCATCTCCCAATCCACGAATAGGTAGTGTCTTCCTTATCATTCCATTTATTCATAGCATCTTCAATTTCTTTAAAATATAACAGTTTTTAATGTATAATCCTTTCATCTCCTTGGTTAAATTGTTAAGTATTGTAGTTTTGTTGCTATCATGAATTAGATTACTTCTTGATTATTTATTATAGAGAATTCATTCCTAGTTTATGAAAATGCTCTATTTTTCATGTTGATTCTGTATCCTGTAACTTTACTGAATGTACCTATTAGTTATAACATTTTTGGGTAGTGTCTTTAGTGTAATATATTTAAGATGGTGTCATCTGCATACAGAGAACATTTCACGACTTCTTTTCTGATTACAATGATTTTATTTCCTTTCTCTTTCCACATTTTGCTGACTAGGACATCCAGTACTGTGTCAAATAGAAATGGTGATGATGGGTGTCAATTTCTCGTCCCTGGCTCAAGAAGAAAAACTTCCAGCATCTCACTGTTGGATGTGATATGAGCTGTGGGTTCGTTACATGAGGTCTTTATTATAGTTAGAGACGTTCCTTCTTTTCCTATGTTGTTTAAGAGTTGTTTGTGATGAATATATATTTAATTTTAAGAATTATTTTTCTGTACCTAATGAGATGATTACATAGTTTTTGCCTTTGCATTAATGTGGTATATCACATTTATAAATTTAATGTTTAGACATAAACACCACTTGATCATAATAGATTATTTCTAATGTTTCTTTAAAGTCAATTTACTAGTATTTTGTTGAAAATATTCTCATCTATATTCCTTAAGGGAATAGGCCTGCTATTTTATTTTCTTGTCTTATCCTTATTTGGCTTTGGTATTGGAAGTAAACCTCTTTCTAATCTTTTTGAAGCATTTCAGAATATTTGATATTAGCTCTTCTTTAAATATTTGATAAATTCTACAATAAAATCATCAGGTGTTGGACTTTTCTTTGATTGCATTATTCTTATTACTGATTTAATCTTCTTACTCTATTAGTGTATTGATGTTCTATTTCTTCAACCCCTTAGTCCTGATAAATTGTGTATTCTAAAAATTTATCTAGGTCAGTAATGGCAAACATTTTAGAGTTTTCAATGATATAAACACCTAACCATGGCATGAATGCCATAAGTTCATCTTCACTATCTTAGGTTACCAATTTGTTGGTATGTAATTATTCACAGAATTTTTATATTCCTTTGAGTTTATGTTGTATCAGCTTTACTTTATTTTCTTCTATTTGTGATTTTAATTTTTGGACTCATCTGTGCTTTTTTTTTCTATTCTAGCTCTAAACTTGTTTTATTTTACCTTTTTAAAACTCTCTTTACATTCATTGATCTTTAGGTTCTCTTATTTTTAAAAAATTGATCCTGTGTTGATATCTAGCATACTCTTCCTTCCACTAATAATGGTTTAATTTGTATTACTTTTTCCAGTTTCATGAAGTGTAACATTAACTTATTTATTGAGTTATCTCTTTATGTAAATGAATTTACTGTTATAAACTTCTCTCTTGGATCTGCCTTTGTTTCACTGTGTAAGTTTTGGTATGTTATATCATCAGTTTTTAGTTTGTTAAATATTTTTGTACTTTACCTTTTAACATTTTCTTTGATATATTCATTGCTTGAGAGCATAGTGTTTAATCTTTATGCTTATGAATTTTTGAAATTCATCCTGTTATTGATTTCTACTTTTGTGATCAGAAAAAATAGTTGATGTTATTTCAATTTTCTGATATATTTTAGGACTTATTTTGAGGAATGATATATGAACTGCCTGGAGAATACTTTATATGCCCTTGAGTAGCTACATGTTGTTATTGGATGGAATGTTAGGGCCTCTTGCTCTAAAATGCAGTCCACAGCAGAATGAGCTGCCCATTTTGAAAGTGAAATGTGAAGTAGCTTATTAATACTTTATTGAAGTCTGTTTCTTTGTCAAATCTATTCACATTGGACTTACTTTCCTTTTTAGATTTTTGGTGCATATGTACTATATCTGTTGCATTGATGAATTGATCCCTTATTGTATGTAGTAATTTTTTTTTAATTTTACTTAAATATTTTTATCATAAGCATAGTTGTTCTTAGTATCTTTTGGCCTCCATTTTAAGAGTGTCTGTTTCTGTCCTTTCACTTTCAGCATATAAATACCTTGAAAAGTGAAGTGGGTAACTTGTAAATAGACACTGTATGGCTTTTGAATGGAAACATTTAATCCTTTTACCTTAAAAGTAAGGGTAGATAGATAAGGACTTACTACTGTCATTTTTCCTGGTCAGTTTGGAGGTTCTGTGCTCCTTTTTTTCTTTCATGATGATTTCATTTGTTATTATTTGGTTTTCTCAAGTGATATATTTGACTCATTACATGTTTTGTATCTCTTAAAGGTTCTTGTTTTTCATTATGAGGTGGTCTACATAAAATAAATAATGTTACTTTAAGCTGACAAATTTTTAAAAATTTTTTTATTTAAAGAGAAGAAGAAAGAAAAAAAAACAAAACAGAAAGAGAGTAGCAACAATACAGAATTCCGAAGGGGAAAGAAAGAAGAAAAAAAAAGAACAACAACCACAACAAAACAAAAACAAAAATACTAAGAAATTGCCACTTGATAAGTTACATACTGTCATCATTGGTAATAGTTGTTCAAGTTACAAAGTTAAAACATACAAAGTACACATTCAAAAATGAGCCTGTTAAT
Source organism: Dolichotis patagonum (assembly GCA_004027295.1). Lineage (NCBI taxonomy): Eukaryota > Metazoa > Chordata > Mammalia > Rodentia > Caviidae > Dolichotis > Dolichotis patagonum. The sequence goes on along the minus strand of PVJX010017051.1, from coordinate 25,118 downwards.
GGTTCTGCTCAACATTCTAATAAAAATAGTAATATGGTCATCCATCTTACACACTTAAGTACACATGCAGTTATATCCTTTAGGGCACCTTCTTTTCCTCTCTTTTTTACAGTAGCAATTACACATTTTGGGTTTTATTACTCCTACAGTTCTTATTACTTTTTACAGTAGAGAGACAATGTGATATTTATAAATATGATTCTTATTTATTTCACTATAAGCTGACAAATTTGATTTAAATACAAAAGCATACCTGCACTTTTCTCCACACTATTCATTTTATAATTTGATGTCACAATTTACACTTTTATATGGTGTATCCAATTAACAAATTATTGTGACCAATATTGTTAGAGTAGTAGTCTTTTTATCTTCATACTAATGATAGAAGTGATTTACATGCCACTACTACAATATTAGAATATTGAAAATTTTACTGTGTGCACATTTTTATTAGTATGTTTAGTGCTTTCATACATTTTTGTTTTCCTGATTATCATCTTTTATTTCTGTCTGCATAATTCTTTTCAGCATTTCCTGTAAGACAATTTGTGGTAATAAATTTCCTTCAGGTTTTGTTTTTAAATGTATCTTTCCTGTTTTGAAGAACGTTTAATAGGGTTAGTGTTTTTGGTGGACCTGATGTTTTTATATTTAACATTTTTATTAGTATGTATTTTGGTAAGTAATGGTTGTTTTCATTATGGAGATTTATATATGTTCATAACACATCTTAATTATTTTTATATCCCCTTTTCTTCCTTCTCCTCTCTGCACTTCCTTCAGCACAAGTAATATATCTTTCTACTCTCCCAGCCCATGACGCTTCTGCTGAGAAGTGTGAAACTAGTCTTATTGCATCTCCTTTACATGTGATTTGCTTCCTCATTTGTCTGTTGTCTTTAAAAGCTTTTCTTTGTGTTTAATATTTGCCAGTTGGATTTTAAAGTCTTGGTGTAATTTTGCCTGGAGTAAATCTGACTTTGATATTCATTTACATGAATATTTGTGGCCTAGATTTGGAAAATATTCTATTTTTCTTGTTAGAAGATTCTACCATTTGTCCTTTTATTCTTTTTCATGTGAATATTTGATATTCCTATTCTGTCCCATTTGTTCCATTACTTATAGTTAATTTATGTGTATAATGGGCTAAACCAAAATGCCAAGATAGAAGGTCATAAAATGTTGGATGTTTCTGTGAGGAAGAGAGAAAGAGGATTAGTAAACTGATATTGTGTTGCAGCCTTAACTCCTGCTTTGATCTTCATCTTGCTGTGCTATCTGGCAGATTTTAGATTCCCTGGTCTCCACAACTGAGTTAACCACTATTTTAGTTACTTTTCTCTCTTTGCTAATACAAAGTACTTGATGTTCAAATGAAAGGAGGAAAAGGTTTTTTTAGCTCCCAGTTTGTGGAGGTTTCAGTCTGTAATCCACTGGCTTCCAGACAGAGTAGTAAGTGGCAGTGGGGCAAAAGATCATAGTGGCAGAAGACAACAAAACACCAAGAGCAGAAAAGGGAGGAGCAAGGCTCCTTTCCTCCCTTCTTTTCTATTGTGTGCAAAATACCTGCGTAGGGTGGGCGTAGCACTCACAACCACAACTCCAGTACTAGAAAATGAGCCAATCGCAAACTCTAGATTCAGTGTTCTGCAAAAAGCTGCCCATGACCACATGAGGCTTTGGGGGGACATGCAGACACAAACCATAACGATTTAGCTCACTCATGCTCTGTGTGTGTGTGTGTGTGTGTGTGTATCTTGTACCAAGATTCATTTATAAATACATTCCAGTTTTTCTAAGAATCTTGCCAGGATGCATGCACATGTATGTTTATGATTTTATATAAATAACAAGCATTTTAAAAATTTATATGAATGTTCAAGAGACTAAGAATAAAGAGGTTTCCTTAATTTATACCAAGAATTAAAATAAATGAATACATACATGTTAAATTAAAAAAGAATTAAGATAATTATCTATTAGAACAAAAAGGAGCAAATAGAAAATAATAGCGCCAAAAGTGACAAATCATAATTGAAAGTATTAATAACAAACAATATTGAAAATTACTGGGAAAATAGGGAATATATAACAAATGGTGAGAGGTCAATTGAAAACTCATGTGAAAAAATAAAATGGAACTAAAAACATATGCCAAAATTGATACTCGATTTGCTAAAAGTTCACCATAAAAACAATATTGACACAGATTTTAAAACTTCTGATAGAAAAGAATGTCATAAATAAGGACTAATAAAATGATTCATATAAAGCCTATTAAGATAAATTGAGGTATATTAAAATCAGGAACTTTGGCTCAGAGGGACACAGAAGTATTTCCAATCCAGCTGTTTTCAACTTTAATTAAAAAGAATGTATTCCTTGATTTTATCTTTTATTTGATGTCTGCTCTCTCTTTCACCAGTGCTACTGCTTAAGCAGGAGACACCAAAGAGCAGAGCAGTACTGTCATCAGGGTGGTGACACCCTTCTCTCCACAGCGAGACTTCAATGCCCCCACCAGGCCTGAACTTGTACATTGGGTATAAGAGAAAAATTCTGAAATATGTTGACAGTTTTTCAGAAATTGAAAAGGAAGTTTTGGGTTTGTCCCAGCCATTATTAAATGGCAATTAAGAAGATTTCAAAAAGGCAAATTAAATGAATGTAATTACAGAAAAATAAAAATATATGTCCTCCTAATACTTGGAGTTCTGTTACATTTAACAATTGCTTTCTCACATTGGAAAATTGATTCTCTGAAGCAAAATTTCCTATGACTTAGACAAAGGGGTATCGTAATCACAAATGAAATAAAATAGACTTCTATGTACAATAGCTCATCAGTCAATTGAAGTCTACATGTTAGTGCAAGAAGCTATTCTTTAAAAATCACAAGCTGGTTGTGATATGAATGTTAGGAGATTTATCAGTCATAGAATTTAAAATATTGTCAGTACTGAGTAAAGAGATTCATGTTCTCAAAGATCTCTCTTCTCTTTACATTTCTGGTTTTGAGAATATCTGGATTTATGGCAATAGATCTGTATGTTAAAATCTGACTCAGTTTAATTTTTTGAAGTGATTTTAGAGAACCATAACTGGATTCTGGATTATACATGTGATTAAAGAAGTGAGATGTCAAATGTAAGGAACTTAAATTTGATCATTCCTGGGCCGGGGATTTAGCTCAGTGGCTTAAGCACCTGCCTAGCAAGCGTGAGGTCGTGAGTTCGATCCCCGGTACCAAAAAAAAAAAAAAAAAAATTTGATCATTCCTGATTGATTAGGCAGGAAATCTTTTCTTATAGATTTTAACCAAATTCAGCATGGCATTGACCAGAAGGATCAGGGTCAGCATAGCGAATGTGAAAGAGAATTCTGTAAATGTACTTTCAGGGAAATTAGTGCTGTTTAATGTAATTATTAGAAATCATTTGAAAAACATAGATGCCATTTAAATATTAATGCTGTGCAAATATTTATCATATATTTTTATTTATAAGTTCTATTGGTTAGTACAATGAATCTAGTCTGTATATATGACCATCAGGAGAAAAAATACTTTAAACATTATTTTCCATCTCATACTCGATTACTGTAAAGATCTCTATTAATGAGGAAAATGTATATCAAATATCCCAGATGATTTAGTAGGAACATGGCTTATTCCTTGATCTAATATCATGTTATTATTCTTTTAAAATGTCTCTCAGTATAAAATTATTACTAAAAAAGGATAGTTTATATTAAAATAATTTTCATCATAAAACAAATTTTAAAACAAGTTCTTGTGACCCATTTATAAATTCACATGAACTCAAGATTGAGAAAACTAGTTTGCCTCATTCCCAATTTATAATTTTCAGTAAACAATATTAGGTATCTAATAATATTAAGTATCTAGTCCATTAGTGATGTACAAGTGTAATGAGCATAACCAAGAATAATTCCAGACAGTCCATCTTATTATCTGTCTACTGCAGAGGTATTTCAGTTTATAACTGCTGCATTATAAATTAAAGAGTATATTTTTGGTAGTAATTGAAAGGCTCAATTTGATTTCATCTAATAGTTTCCTTAATGATATCTAATTAGGACATATGTTAAAGGTTTATGATATTACAGTCTTCATTTTCTTTCCTATTAAATTAGCATTCTGATTATTTCACTCTTTTATTAGAACTTCATTACTAATGGACCCACTTTACACATATATACACTCTAACTTTCAGGATGCTAGAAGATATTTCCTAACTAGGTTAGAGGAACTTGTTCTTTTTTAAGTTAATAATTGGATTACTCTTATTAAGAATTTAGAATGTCCTACTCCACTTTGTGGGAATGCCTTTAAATTGAAATACTTTTACAGAATCTCTAATATTAATCATAAATACCAATTGACAATCACTTCATGATCAAAGAAATGACATGAAAAGGATTCAAATAGATGATGTCTTTTAAAAACGTTCTGTTCTCCACCAATGTTACAATGATGTGGATTTGTAACATCTTAAGAGAAAAATAAAACTCATTTTCCCTCCAACTTATCTTTCAGTCTTTCAGATTATCAAAAATGGAAGATCTTGCCAGGGATTTAGCTCAGTGGCATAATCACCTGCCTAGCAAGCACAAGGTACTGTAGTGAGTTTGATCCATGGTACAGAAATAAAAAGAAGAACAACAACAACAACAAAATTTAAGTTCTATGTATTTAGTCACAGAAAACAACCATATTAGATATTTTACTTCTAAAGGCATACCTAACTTCAATGCGTATCTCATTTCAATGACAATGAATATAAATTTAGCTTTCATTCATTTTACACATCTAGTTCTCCCCCAAAATTTTATAAACTCAGAATTATTACTTTTATTGTGTGCCTCCTCATGTAAGTTAGTTCACTGGATGATAATTTAACTCATTCTTGTCACTGACTTAGGTTACTTAAATAAAAATTATTACATATGTATCACATAATAAAGTACAGTATCTTTAAAAAGTCAAAACACAAGGACTACTTGGGAAAAACATACAAATTACATTTCAGTTACAGAAAATATAAAATGTTGGGCCAGTGACATAGCTCAGCAGCACAGTGCAGCCTGGCAAGTGCAAGCTCCTATGTTTGATTCTTGGTTCCAAAACAGGAAAAGAAAAAGAAAATATAAAATGTTAATAATGACCAATGAAGGTTTATAATTTTCAAAATAATAGCACTAGTAATCTTGTGGCAAAGCAATAATTCAATAGGGTTCCTATTAGTATTTAGATAAAATGTTTTAAAATCATTAAAAAGACAAAGAAATATGTCATTATTAGCATTTTAGCACAGTATTAATGCTGTTTATTTATAAAGGCATCTGCATTCTGACTTTAAATTTTATTTTGTCTTTTTTTGAGACAGGGTTTCACTATGCAGTTCGAGTTGGTCCTGAACTCACTTTGAAACTCAGGTTGAACTCAAACTCACAGCAATATTATGATCTCAGCCTCCCACGTGCTGGGATTACAGACAGGCAGCTACCACCATGCCCAGTCTGTGATTTTGAATTTTAAATTTTAAATAAATGACTTAATTCTTTAAATCTTAAACATAGATGAAGACACCATAGAAATCAGTTCATTTTTGTGGTCAAAGAGATTTTTACACTCCTCAAAGAACAGATCTATTTCTGTGTTCTTTGAATATAGTCTAGGCTATGATTTTGCTGCTGAACATGGTGGTACAGCGTTTGTGGAAACAATGAATATGTCTCTTGCCTGGGTTGCAAGCTCAGGGATGGTATGCAGGAGGCAGGACTTTATTAAAACCTGATAGTAGTCCAGAGAGCTTGCTTCCGTAGCATACACGCTACAATTAGAACAAAACAGAGTGTTGGGTATTCACTTTTGCTAATGCAAAAGAGGTTTAGTTTGGCTCCCAGGTTCAGAGTTTTGCGCTCCATTGTTGACTGGCACCAGGACGGGAAGCTTGGTGGCCAAGCAAAGCTCTGTCATTCACAAATGCTAGGAGATACAGCCCTGCCAGACAGATAGGGAAGAAGGACCAAAACAGCTCCCTAAACTCCCAAGATCTGACTGCAGATTTATTTTGCATCTGTAAGTTAGGAGTGCTTGAAAGTTGAATCTTACATCAAAATTTTAAGAATTGAAGAAGCACAAACTATGAAATTTAAATACTATTTTAAGAATCTAAAAAAATTTATAAGAATCAGTAATTGTAGTAATAGAAAAAATGATTTAAAAAATCTATAGGAATATATCTGTTAATTTTGCTAAACTGAGTAACAATTCAGTAAAAAAAATTTGTCATTTTTTCTTTTTTATGTCAATTATTCTTTTCATTAAAATAAAAATTGAATTTAAAGCAGAATATTTTTGCATAAACTTGTAATTCAGATACCTGGCATACAAGGAAGAATCTTTCCTATTTTGTAAAATGTGCATCAACTCCTGGGTTCTGTCTGCTTTCAAAATTATTTTTAAAATGAATATTAATTGAAGAAAATATAAACAAAGGAAATGAATATATTAGCATATTGTAAAACAAATGTCCTATTTTGGACAGAGGTTTGTACTCTATGTCCAAATAAAATGTAACACCTACATAAAAAAAAGACCAAAACAGAGAAGATGAGCATTGTCCCTGTACAGGAGGAGAGTAACACGAAGTGTTCCATAGCTTTGCTTATAGCAGCAAAACTCCCCATAGTTAAATTACAGAGAAGACCTATGTGTCCCTCAGCAGGCTAAAGAAAAGGTGCTATAGGTAGACAATGGAGTACCATTCTGCCTTAAAGAAGGATAAATATGAGCCATTGTAGGAAAATGGATGGGCTTCGAGACAATAAATACTTAGTGAAATAAATCAGACACAGAAAGTCAAGTACTACATGCTTTTTCTACTCTGAATCATATTGTAAGTAATTGAAAGTGCAAAAAAAAGAGAGAGACAGTGATAAAAAACAGAAGTATTCTCAATAGAGCTGAGATTGGGATCTGGGAATGAGGGTATGGGGAGGTGGAGGACATCTAACAGTGACCAGAATGCAATTTGTTTGTGCATAGATTTTCTAAGATGAACCTAATTGTTATCTATTGCTAACATATACTAATAAAAAGAAAAAGAACTGCTTCAGAAAGATGAAAGAAAGATGAAATAAGAACTTTCTAAGTGAGGAGGAGTATTTTGAGGAGAATTAGTGGCAATGTAATAATAATATGTATAATATGTATTTTTTAAAATTTAAACATTTAAAAAGAAGTAGCCCAAAAACCAGATGGAGGAGGAAAAAGCAACCACCTGAGCTAAGTCTTCCTTCCAGCTAGGCCCACAGCATTGGCAAGTGAGTGAGTGGAGGTTTCTTGGGTAATCTGACCTAGACTTTCCTCCCTGTTACCTCTCAGTTCAGTAATATTAATGACAAAGAGAGGAGTAAGGAAATTTCCCAAGACCTGCCTGAATTTCTCACCAATAAAATCAAGAGATGATTTAATACTTTGCTGTTTTAATTAAATTAAATGAAGGGTGGTATTTTCCATGGTAAAAGATAACTAAAACAGAATCTTTTATAGATGTTTTCTTTGTATTTCAAAAACAATGTGATGTTATTAGGTTTCATTTGGCTTCCTGACTGTAAAAATCAATGGTAGAATAGTTATCTAGGATTTTCATGCAAGCAGTACTTGAAAAGCATATTGAACTACACCTGCCCCACACAACACTGGATCCTAAGTATATAGTGTTAGTGAGACTTCACCTCAGTAAACATGATAAAATCCATTATGGAGCAGATTTTAAATCTTTATACATGTTTGAAATTTTCTATATGTACCAGTGATCCATGAAATTTTTATAGCAATTAATTGTTGAAAAAATATTTTTGCTGTTAGTAACAATGAACAAAATTAATTCTGGGAATTGAATAAAGTTCCACAACCACCAAATTGCTATCAAAATATGAAAACAGAGCTAAAGAAACCAATTGTAAAGCAATAGCTCTTTTATGGCAGATAAAATCATGTACAGAATAACACAAAATATAAATTTAACCACATTATAATCTAGCATACCTAAAATAATTTGAGATTCCAAGACAAATGAAACACTTTAAAAAATCAATTGAACCTGACAAATTTTGAAGACATTTCAAGAACTGATATTTTTCAAGTTGACAGAATGTTTCTTGTAATGTGAAGAAATTAGCAAGCTTCTAGTCAAATAAAGGTCTCCCATAAGTGTCCTGAGCAATATATGTGTAAGGAATTACTGTTACAGTAGTAAACATAGTAATTTTCTTCATAAGGTGAAAGTCATAATCATTGCTCATGCGTTACAAGGTGTTATAAACTCAAAATGCCTACATTAATCTTCTTTCTGAGGTAGAAAAATACACACAAAATATAAAAGCTAAAAGGAGAAAAGGTTCTCTGAATTTTAAACAGTGTTATAGTGCTCAAGAGAAAAAATGAAGATGAAAACTCAGCTCCTGAGACACACTGTTTTGAATATAAGGCATTCAAGCAGGTAAGTGAGGTAAAGGAAGCCCAAAACACAGTGCTATTTTTTTTTTTACCAAAATGCACCTAAAAATCTATTAGAATTTCAAGGTTGAGGAGCCTATTATGCCCTAGATCTGAAGGGACCTCAAAAAGTCTTACATATGTGGATGTTTACTGGATTGTGTGGACAACATACTTACCAGTGAATTTGTTCATTGATGAATTCAAAAGATAAACATGCTCTTTGGAGATGGGGCCTGATTGGAGGGGGATCACTGGGATCATAATGTGGCAAGATATATTCCTGTCCCTAATATTTCCCTTCTCGCTCTGCTTCCTAAACACCATGAGTTGAATACTTCTTCCTCCATCATGCTCAACCCTTATGCTATGCTAGTTATGCCTTAGAACCAAACAACCATGAACTGAAATTTTGAACCAAAATCAACATTTCCTCCTTTAAATTGCAGTTGTCAGGTACTTTGTCCCAGCAATTCAAAAGTGACTAAGAGCCTAGTGACAAGCAACAGACAGGAGACTGAGAAGAGGATCAGAGTTTTCATTAGGCAAATCAGTGTATGTGAAGGAAAAATCCAACATGTAGAGCCCACATAGGAGTAAATTATGAAAGGTAGAGCAGAAGGACAATAAGAAATTCACAGAAAACAATAAAAATTTAGAATCCAGATGGATATGTGTGAGAAAATGGATTAGAAATAATCTTTGAAGGGATTGAGATGAGACAATCCTTTTGTAAAATGTGCAAACTATTTTTAGCCACAAATTCAAGAGTTTCTAGGTTAATCTATGAGAACAGAAAATAGGAATGGGATTAAGAATGGTAATCGTGGTGACCCAACTGCTTGGAGGAACTCTGTGCCACAGGTCGGCTGCCCTTGGTGACCCTCCCGATCTCCTAGACCAAGTAGTCGATCTTTGGCTCCCACTCCTCCTCCCAGAACCTTGATTAAACATTCTGGGTTGATGGGAGACTCAGTAATCCCTCACCCAAATGGAAGACCTCAGCAGGCTCCAATCGCTATGGTGAGTTTGCCCCTAAAACAGAGGTGTTCAGAGGGTACATAGCAGTAGGGAAGCTTCTTCCAGATGTAAGACCTTGGAGAGCTTGTCAAGGGTGTAGGTAACTCCATCCTCCACAAAGAACATCAGGCAGGTTGAGGAGTGTGCCAACAGGGGCTTCCCTAACTTGGAGAAAATTAAAAGGGCTTATGAAACACTCAGTGACACAGCAGGGACTCAGCTGAGAGAAACACTATACATACACAGAGAGATCCAGTGACCTGTAATAACCTGAAGACATAACAACAACAGGAGCCAAGGGTTGACTTACATCAACATTCTTAGGCTAGTCAGACCATGAAGAATATAGGACACACCCAAAAAGACTTGCAGGCAAAATTCAGGTGACTGACCCTCCTCTTCATTGTGGTACTCAATAATCAGATAAACATCAACTACACAGTAGCACCCTAACATACATACTACTGAAAGTTGTGACTATTGGGACTGAACAACCAAATATTAGCCCAAAAGGTGAAAATGACAAAATTCACTAAAATGAAATGAAAAAGCAAAATGCAATCCCAAACATCTAGTCAATCAGGAGTAATAACAGGTGACAGTGAAATAGAGGACTTAAGTTATACACCAGAAATCTCTGAAAAGATAGCAAATGAAATAAAGAAACAAATCCATGAGGTTATAGAGGAAATCAAATCAGAAACAATTTCTCATGTAAAGACAGAAATAACCTTACTAAGTGAGTTTCTTAGTATAGCTAGAGAGGAAATAGTTTTAAAAAAATACAGGCACATGGGAAATTGATTGAAACCTTGAATGAACAGTATAGAAAACAAGCAGAATCCATGAAACAAATTCAAAGACACATCCAAGAAACAAAAAATTCTATTGAAAGCTGACAAAACCATTTAAATGAAGCTGAGGATAGAATTTCAGACTGTGAGGACAGGATCACAGATAGTGATCATGACAGGGTAGAATTTTTAAAAACAACAAAGCAGCATGAAATAACAATGAAGCAGCTTCAAAGATGATGCCAAGAGAAACAATTTAATACTAATAGGCATCAATGAAGATGCAGGAATCAATGCAAATGAGATGGGTAAACTATTCACAGAAGTAATAGCAGAAAATTTCCCAAACATGGGTAAAAAATCTGTTATACAAATAAGTGAGGCATATAGAAAGCCTGATGTTTAGTCATAAGCAAAATAAATCTACACCTAGTTACATAATAATAAACATGCCAGTCATACAGCATACTAAATGCTGTTAGAGAAAAGAAACAACTCACCTATCAAGGAAAGACTATTTGAATCATGGCAGACTTTTCAGTGCAACTCTTCAAGTTAAGATGATCTTGGAGTAAGTATTTCAAGACCTAAAAGAAAACAACTTTTATCCCAGACTGATGTACCCAGCAAAATTGTCTTTCAAACTTAATGGCAAAACAAGATACTTCCATGACAAAGAACAACTGAAGAAATTCATGTCCACCAAACCAACCCTCTTCAAAAAGAGTACTGAAAGACATACTAGAGATAAAAAATGACCACAATCTCTAGAACAACTGAAAGAAACCAGCAGGCAGGGAAAGCAATTAAACAAGTGAGAAAAGCAGAAAACAAACAACAGGAACATAATGTGACAAAGTTGAGCCAGTACATATCAGTTATATTCATAAATGTAAATGGCCTCAATTCATCTATCAAAAGAAACTGGTTGAAAGAATGAATCAAGAAATAGGATCCCACAATATGCTATATACAAAAAATGTATCTGACTCAAAACCCATAGATTAAAAGTCAAAGGATCAAAAACAGTATTCCATGCAGCAGGAACCCAGAAAAAAGCAGGGGTAGCTATTCTGTTTGCAGACAAAGTGAACTTCAAACCTAAAATGATTAAAAGAGTTTAAAAAAGGCCACTACAAACTTGTTAGTGGAAAAATTCAAGAGTAAAATCTAACAATTATAAAAATATATGCACCAAATACAGGAGGAACCAACTACATTAGACAAATACTAATGGACATAAAAAAACCCAAATACATAAGAAAACAATTGTAATAGGGGACCTTACCACTCCACTGTCACAGGTAGATAGATCAATTAGAAAAAAGTCAACAAAGAAATAATAGAACTAAATCATACCTGTGAGAAAATGGACTTAGTGGATATTTACAGAGTGTTCCACCCAACTACATCAGAATGTACATTCCTCTCAGCTGCATGTGGGACATTCTCCAAAATAGACCATCTATTAACCCATAAAACATTCTTAAATAAATGCAAAGGGATTGAAATTATGCCATACATAATAACTGACAACAGTACCCTGAAATTGCAAAACTTGCATAAATACATGGAAATTAAATAACAACCTTCTGAATAACCAGTGGGTTGCAGGTGAAATTAAGGAAGAAATAAAACAATACCTACAATTCAAAGAAAATATGGATACAACATACCATAACCTGTGGAACACAATGAAAGCACCACTAAGAGGGAAATATATAGTAATAAAATGTCACATTAAGAAAGTGGAATGAACACAAATAAACAAGCTAATTCTACATCTCAAACTTCTAGAAAAGGAAAAGCAAGTCAAACCCAAAGCTCATAGAAGAGGAAATTGTAAAGATCAGAACAAAAATTAATGAAATTGAAACTAAAAAACTACAAAGAATTAATGAATCAAAGAGCTGGTTTTTTGAGAGAATAAACAAAATTGATAAATCTCTAGCCAGCCTTATCAATAAAAAGAAAGAAAAAATTCAAATTCATGCAATAAGGACTGAAAAGAGGGAAATTACTACAGATCTCATGGAAATTTAAAAGATCATAGACACCTACTTTGAAAATCCCTACTCATATAGGGTGGAAAACACAGAGGAAATAGACAGATTTCTAGAAACATATGAACTACGAAGCTCAATCAAGAAGATATAGAAATTTTGAACAACCCAATATCAGCTACTGAAATTGAAAACCTGATTAAAAACTTACCAACAAAGAAAAGCTCAGGTCTTGATGGATTCTTGGCTGAATTCTGTGAGAAATTTAGAGAAGATTTGATGCCAATACTCCTTAAACTCTTCAATGAAATTGAAAAAGAAGCAATCCTCCATAACTCATGCCTGGAGGCAAGTATCAAGCTGAAACCAAAACCAGAGAAAGACCCAACCAGAAAGGAGAACTATAGGCCAATCTCACTAATGAACATTGATGAGATTCTCAATAAACTGTTGGTAAATAGAATGCAGCAAATCATCAAGAAGTTCATACATCAAAACAAGTGGTATTTATCCCAGAAACATAGGGATATGAAAATCATAAAACCGCATCAACAGAGCCAAAAATAAAAATCACATGATCATCTCAATAGATGCAGAAAAAACTTTTGATAAAGTCCAATACTTGTTCATGATACAAACCCTACAGAAACTTGGAATAGATGGTACCTTCCTCAATCTCATAAAGGCCATTTATGACAAACCAACAGCCAACATTATACTGAATGGACAAAAACAGAAAGCTTTCACTTTAAAATCAGGAACAAGACAAGAATACCCACTTTCACCACTCCTATTCAATATAGTTCTGGAAATATTATTCAGAGCAATTAGAAAAGGCAAAGAAATAAAAGGAATAAAGATAGGAAATGAATTTAAATTATTGTTATTTGCAGATGACACGATAATCTATATAGCAGACCCGAAAAACTCTATTAAAAGGCTACTAAAGGTAATAAACAAATTCAGCAGCATAGCCAGATATAAAGTCAACACTCAAAAATCAATAGCATTCCTGTACACAAACAAAAATCTTCCTGCGAATTTATCAAAATATCACCTTTCACAATAGCATCTAAAACAATGAAATACTTAGGAATCAACCTAACCAAGAATGTAAAAGAACTATATGTTGAAAATTATACTAGTCTAAAAAAGGAGATTGAAGGGGATATTAGAAAATGGAAGGATAGTCCTTGCTCTTGGCTAGGAAGAATTAACACTGTGAAAATGGCCATTCTCCCAAAACTATTATACAGATTTAATGCAATCCCAATTAAAATAACATTAATATACATTACAGATATAGAGAAAATCTTCCTAAAATTCATTTGGAAGCAGAAGAAGCCTAGAAAAGCAAAAGCAATTCTGGGAAACAAAGGCAAGACAGGAAGCATCTCAATTCCTGATTTGAAACTATACTACAAAGCCATAGTGATAAATCAGCATGGTACTGGCAAAGAAATAGACCTGAGGATTAATGGAACAGATTAGAAGATGCAAACACAACTACAAAGACACTCAGGCCCCTTATATTTGACAAAGGGGCTAAACATGTTCATTGGAAGAAGCATAGCCTCTTTAATAAGTAGTGTTGGAAAAATTGGTTTTCCATATGCCGAAGAGTTAAACTAGACCCATACCTGTCACCATGCACTAACCCAAAGTCAAAATGGATCAAGGATCCAAATATTAAAACAGAGACACTACATCTACTGGACAAAAAAGTAAGTAGAAATCTTGGAGATGTAGTGGTAGGCAGAGAATTCATGAACAAAATGCAAGCCACATGAGAAATACTTCAAAGAATCAACAACTGGGATCTCATATTACTAAAAAGATTTTGCACTTCAAAAGAAATCACCAACAAAGTGAATAGAAAACCCAATGGGAAAGAATTTTAGTTAGTATCCCCTCAGACAAAGGACTAATACCTAGAATATATAAAGAATTGAAAAACTTCAAGCCCCCAAATTTAAAGACCCTCTCCAAAAATGGGCAACTGGGATGAACACACATTTCTCAAATGAAGACATACAAATAGCAAATAAATTCATGAAGAAATGTTCACCATCAATGGTCATTCGAGAAATGCAAATTAAAACAGCATTGATATTTCGTCTCACTCCAGAAAGAATGGCTGCCATCAAGAAATCGACCAATAACAAATGTTGGAGAGGCTGTGGAGAAAAAGGAACACTGCTCCGCTGTTGGTGAGAATGTAGACTGGTGTAACCACTATGGAAATCAGTATGGAGATTCCTCAGAAGACTAGAATCACAAGTTCCATTCCATGCAGCTATTCCCCCCACCTTGGTATTTTGCCAGAAAAACTGAAAAGGTCATGTCACAATGATATATGTGCAACCATGTTTATAGCAGCACAATTTGTAATAGCTAAATAAAAACAACCAAAATGCTCATCAACTGCAGACTGGATGAAAAGAATGTGGTATTTTTATACAATTGAATATTACTCAGCTATAAAAGGATGATCTTGAGGCCTTTATAGGTAAATGGATGCAACTTGAGGCTATCCTCATAAGTGAAATAAGACTCACATCAGTAAATATCACATTGTCTCTCTCATGTAAAAAAATTATAAAAACAGAAAGAATAGCAAGATCCAAAATGTATAATAGATATTGTAAAAATGAAAGAGAAGGAAAGTGCTCTAAAGGATATAACTGTACGTATAAGTGTGTAAGATAGATGACTATATTGCTATATTTTTTGGATCATTGAACATAATGGCTTGTACTGTCAATGTTGTGTGTCTATCCACTTTTTATGCTTTGATTTTGTAACTTGAACAACCATTTCTAAGATGACAACATGTAATATATCAATTAATGATTTATTAGTGTTAATTTTTTTTAATTCTGTATTATCCTAACTTTTTTTCTATTTTGTTCTTCTTTCTTTCTTTAAATAAATTTTTAAAAATCATAATTAACAGCAAGTCAACAATTTCTCAGAGATGATAGCAATGTTTGGGAACTGAACTTTAGTAATCTTTATATTACTTCCCTAAAATTTCTGAATATTGTACTGTACACTTAGAACCAGTGAATTTTAAAGTATGTAAATAATATTTTAATAAATGTAAAATATAATCAAGATACTATACCTATGAATGAAAGTAAACCATGAAATCTTTGTATTGCAGAACAATGAAATACAGCAGATATTAAAATATCCAAATAAAACACCATATTTTCAACTCTGAAAAACAAATATTACAAGGTGCACTCCAGCTTTATATTAATATAAAAAGATTAGATAATTTAACTAAAAGACAATGATTATCAGATTGAAGTTCAATGTAATTATTTATGTTTTGAAAAATAAAGTTATAAAAATGATGAAAGCTAAGCTTGGAAATACCATGTAAACAAAACTAGCCAAAATAAAATTAAAATGTCTGAAACTTTCATCAGAAATAGTACATGTAAATGTAAAATAATTAAAACTATTACACAATAATAACTTAGTTAACTGTTCAGTAAAATAATTTTGTTTAGTCACTTACAGATATTGTTACCACATTGATGGAAATTAAAAAGTAGTTGAGGACAAGAGTCTGAACCTTTAGCTCAAATTTCCTTAAATGAAAGAATATATAAAATCAAAGTGGTTACTAAATCAACTAATAAACTTGACTAAAGAACAAGAACACAAAAACTTCAAAATGCAGTTTTTTTAGAAATGTGAATGACACATTTACCAAAATTATCAAGATGTTAAACCAAAGACTAAATTTCAAAGGACTAACATCACACAAATTATCTTCTCACCAGTGTAAAAGTAATCAAATAAATGAAAGTTAGAACAATGTAATTTAAAAGGGTCAAGATAAACGATGAGATTTTTAAAAAAATATATATGCATGTTAGATGAAAAACTGGCCCTAAGTCTTCAGCAAACAATGAATCACTAAAAGTGTTTATATGTTGTTATACTGTGATTCATATATTCTGACCTAGAAATGTTACTTCTAAGAAATTATTATTTAGAAATAGAGAAAATTCATGTGGAAGATATTTTTCTACAGCATTATTTACAGTAATTTTAAAATTATAAATGATACAAAGATATCTCTCCCAGTTAATTTCACTGCTCTGTAACTGTGTATAAGTAACTACATGCATACAGGGAGCCACAACCTGCAAGTATTTCAGAGAAATATGTATCTCTGTATAGAGATAAGAAAATGTGTGTATTATATATGTAAATATTTTCAGTTGTGAAACATAATTATTTCATACAGACAAAATTAAGAATAATCATAACATTTCAAGCACTATGATGAACAATTATACAAATAATATACTAAAAAAGAATTTCTATTATAAAATTATAGTACAATATAAATTATATCATAGCTACTTTTAAGGTTTCAAGATGTTTTAAAAAATGCCAAAAATATATTGTATATCAGCTTCTTAACTGAACATTAAAAAGGCTATGTAGGTTTCGAGTCTGTTTGAGGAGATGATCCTTAGTCCAGAATTATATGGCAAACCAGCCTATAAAATCAGATCTGAAGCCAGTAGGAAAGATTACTATCAGTCTCTGTTTAAAGGAGCAACAATTTCTTGGGAAACCTGCCTATGACCATTCTATCCTAACTTAATTGTTCTTATTCTATAATAAGAGAGTAATCATGTAGAAGACCAAGTGGACAGCTCTCCTTGAATGCAGAACAATTCTGAATTATTTAAACCAGGCCCTGTCCTCATGTACCAATACACACAGAGCTGGCTCTACTCTTTCCTTCTCCCTTAAAGCAGCTCTAAGCGAGGTGCATAAGACTAGCTAAGGTACTGACATGCAGTCTTTAGGCGTACTCACAATTTCCTTTTTCCTCACTTTGTGTTCCCTGTTAAATAGTTGAACATAGTGGAATGGCAGAGGCAAAAATCTCCAGGAATGTCAGCTGGGTATGAGCCTCAAAATAAGAAGCTATGACTTCCCAGGGCACAAAACTTTACATATTAGAAACTGAAGCAACAGCATCTTAAATTTATTCATATGCTATCCCAATTGAGTTATGCAGACTTGCCTTTCTGCATGTCTTTCTCCCTGATATTGCAAAGGTGTTTGCTCTCCACCAAACTAGATTGGTTCACCTTGTTCACACAATTCTTCCATCCTCTGTGTTACACATTTTTGAATCACTCCTTTCTTCATGAGATAATAAATCTGGGAGAGGCCTTGGATCAGGGCCTTTGTCTGTAAATCTTCACTTGTATTGGATTTAGGACCGCTTGGCTGCCCATAACTTTGAATATGTCTCAGTGTCTTTACTCTTTCTGTGAGTTGCCTTGGAGGTTGTAGATTGGAAATAACTTGCTGGGACTCCAATAATGTTTCAATTGGATTACAAATATAACTTTCCTGATTGTGAGGAGAACTAGAAGAGGGATTATAATATTTGGATTACAATATACAATATTTGAGTTGCAATATTCAATATTTGGATTACAGTATAATGATTTCTTCTCAAAAGTTAAACATCATCTAAGAATCTCAGAAATAGCTCATCCTGAGACAGGTAGGAAAGAGAATCACTTGTATGCACATACTAGAGCAATATACCTTTTAAGGACCATGTGAATTATAAATCGTCTACCTCATAGGCACTCAAAATTAATGGAGAATTTATAATTACATGAGCAGACCTCAGGGAAATCAGATTACTTACATAAAATCAAGTCAAGAAAGTGGTTTTGTTTGATTCTTGCTTATCAATCCAGACTTTAGTTTTCAAATTATAATTGGTTTAATATCAAATACCAAATTACAAGTGGTTATACATGTTGTTACCAGACACATTATTTTCTTTCTCAATATTGCAATGACTCTTATGGATGAAAGACTTTGAGAATATTTGCTTTTGTTAAAATTAAAAGCAATTATTCAACTTTACACAATGAAAAGGAAAGGTAGTGACAAAAATAATACCATAGAGTATTTCCCTCTCTTGGATTCTACACTGGAGGTCATGGAAAAGTTTTTAATCATGTGTATGAACAATTAGTCACAAGTTTTTCATTAAAGTCATAAAAACAGAAAATTTACCCTTCTGATAGCCAGCTATGTTGTATGGTTTTGTTTTTTGTTTTTTGTGGGTTTGTCTTTTGTTTCTTGAGTTTTTTTTTTTTTGGATGGGAGATCAAACTCATGACCTCATACCTTCCAGGCAGTCACTTATGCCGCTGAACTATATCCCCAGCCCAGTTTTGTTAACATGAGAAATATATTCATAAGAGAATCTTCTAAACTAGTCATACCTTTTAATTATGAAGCATTTAAATGCTTTATTTGAAAAATATTTGTAAATGAAATCACCCATTATTATAGAAATTATTTAGGACTGACTAAAATAATGATAAGACCCACATTTTTAGTGACACACTGTCAATTTTGAGTTGTTAGGAATAATATACATGCTACACATTGTTTGCAAGTATGTCAGCACAATAATGTTGACTTTGAATGGATTATCACACAGAGACATGCAAAAGACTTTCATCAGTAAAGATTTGCTCCAGGTTATTCTCAAAAATTCTGACACTCTAAAATACACAACTGAATTTTAAGTAAATTACAACTTGCCATATTTTCAGTGTTACATAAATGGTGATTTTTTTCTTCAGAAAAAGCCACTCAAGAATATATGGTATGCTATTAAATGTCTTGAATATAGTAAGGCTTTGGTTAATGACTTGCAAGAAAATAAATGTACTAATTTTCAAAGCAAAAAATGTTTTATATATATATAATTAATATATATATAATTAAAAAATAAAGGAAAGTATATGGACAATTATATGAGTAACAACATCAAACTTAAGCAAATTTAAGTGAAATCTTTCATAAAATGCCAAGAAATAATCAACATAGAGAATTAGGCATTTCCAGCACTACTTTAAAACCTTGTTAGATATGATTAGAAGAAGTTAGATGTGATAAATAATTTCTACTAGTAAGACAGTTTAAGCATTCTACTCCAAAAATACAGAATCCAGAACATTCCAAAATATGGAATTTTTTGAGTGCCACTATAATATCACAAATGAAAAGCTCAACAGTTTACAGTCTGTGTACAGTCAAAATTCAGACTCATAGAAAAGACCTTACCATACTAACTTCCCTGAGGTGGATAATTTTCTGTTTAGAATTGGGTCCTATTTTGGAGATAGCTCATTAAATAAAAAAATATTCTAAAGTCTGAAAAAGTCAAAAATCAGAAATACTTCTGGACCCCAAGATATTGGGATGATGCCTATCTTGTAGTAGGTGAAATTTTCTATGTACTATGAAAAGGAAAATATTTCCAAATGTCTACGAAATATGAGGAACTCAATTGCTCCATCACAGCATTGAAAGCAGTGTAGCTTACTGATAAGAGAGTGTATATTAGAATCAGACCAACTTGGATCAAAATTTTAATTCAATTTCATGTTAGATTTGAGAAAGTATTCACTCCCTCTGATCCTTGTGATATCTTCATTTGAATATGAGTATCAAAAGTAAAGAAGTAATTAGATAGTTCAACATTAAGTAACGTAATAGTCATGCATATTTTAAGTCAGTGATTTTGCATTAGTAATCAATGCAAAAGTCCTAAAGTGAAACTATACAATTTCATGTAGTTGAATCTTAGGAGAAGGAAAATCTTGCAGGAATAAAAAGGACCCAGAATTTAAGGGCCTTTAAAGAACTTTTCTGGGCTTGGGCTTTGATCCTTAATGAAATGAATTTAAATGTTTTAAAATAAAGATTTTATATGAATTTGCTTACGGTCCCTCTGACTTTAGTGCTGTGAGTACACTAGGGTCAGGACAGGCAGGAAGAACAGAACACTGGACCTCTGGTAGTAAGGATCTAACTGAAAGGATGGTACTTCCACCACTAAATTGGTCAAGGTTGCATGTAAAATAGGCCTATACAAGAAAGGGAGATGTACAAAATGAAGTGTATATTAGGTTAACATCAGAAATATTAAGGATAAAAAATATTTATTCAGGAACACATGAGAGTTAAATGGGCTGCGGGAATCACTGATGTATAGGGAATGGGTAAAGCCTTTCTGGGTTCCCCAAGGTCATCATGTATAGGAGAAATCAACAAAGACGACAACAGTGGCTAGTGAGCTATAAGGAAAACCAAAGCATATAAATATAATAAAAGAAAATAAAATTGACTGAGGAGAAAACTGTATTCTTTGTGCCAGTACTGTTGTTTTTAAAGTAAGGCAACTAAGAACAGTAATTTAACTGACCAATATCCAACATAGACATCTTCCATGATCCTGACAATTCCAGATGAAATAATGGAAATGATATCCTTGTGTGGTGGATTTAGGAGAGATTAGGGAAAGAAAAACAAGAGAAAGCAAATATTGGGGCCTAATTGTTTCAAAATATTTTTGCAAAATAAATGGAGCAAGTAAGTGTAATACTAATTTGCATAAAAAGTGAAATCAAGAGAAGGTATCTGCTTTTTTGCATGTGTGGCTTTTGTTTCATTATATGCACACATGGACAGCATGCATATGAATTAATAGCAATAAGCTTATAAGGAAAAGAATTCTTGATGTATAGAAAAAATATAGAAAACTGAGTTCTTTTTTTCCTATGTATTTGCTATGGAAAAATCTGAAATACAAACAAGACTATTAAAATAAACCTACACAGAGTTTAGCAGTTTTGACAATTATGAACAAGCTGTTGATCATGTTTGTTTGCCAACTCTCTTAGTTTTTTGTTTTATTTAATTATTAGTTATGTGTTATAATTAATTTTTACAGGTTTCAAAGCAAATTTCAGGCATTTTGTCACTTCTGCATTAAACTTCTTTATTAATATGCATTTCTGAATATAATCATAATGAAATTTCACATCACAGCATGCCATTAATATAATAATTTTGATCTTAAATAATTAGAATTATTTGAATATTATTTCATATCTGGTTTATGTTCAAATGCATCCAATTAGCTCAAAACATTTTTCTTATACTATATATGCTTAATTTGGCATTGAAAAAATACCTGTGAATTATTTTGTTAATATTCTTTATTCTATAGCACTCCTACATTACTTCTTCTTCTTTAATCTTTCATGGATTAGAAACCAGGTCTACATTGCATATTTGGCTGATTAATTTTCTCACAAATTACCTTGTTTCTCTATCCTTTCTATATATGGAAAATGTAGTTAAACTTATAGGGTTATGAACAAATGGTGTGATTTTGTTTATAGTTGACAGCATTTTATATGATATGCTTCATGCTGTACATTCCATTGTGTTATAAGACACTTATAGCTTATATGACTTTCTTTGGTAATACTAATACTTCTCAGTACTGTTTAGCTAAATATGCCTTATAACATGAGTCAGCAACTTTTTGCCTAATGGTTTTCTCATCCATTGATGAATGTTGTCTAAATTCATCATTATATTAGACATTTGTCTTGGTTACTTTATTCTGGTGTCTGAGACAAAATACCCACTACACAAAATTAAGGAAGGAAAGGTTTTTTTTAGCTCACAACTTGTGAAGGTTTCAGTTCATAGTCAGCTGGTTCCAAAGCAGTGTGGCATGGCACAGGGGCAACAGTTCAAGGTGGTAGAAGACAAAAAGCAGCAAGAACAAAAATGGGGAAAGAGCAAGCTTTTTTCCTCCCTTATATTTTAAGCAGGCTGGAGTATGCAGCACTCATAAGAATGTTTACAGAGTGAGGACCTGGGCCTGTGTCTGAGTCACTTAGTAAAACTGTTATTTATTTACTTCTCAAGTTGATGCAATGTATCAACAATTAAAACTCACCCTTTGTCAATTTGGCAACCAGACACATTTCTTTAAACTGGTCTCTGGATATAAAGAAATGATGTTCTTACTATTTCACAACTTGAGCCTTATAACATGAGTTTAACAATCCTTAAGAATCAGTATTAAGTCTACCAACATTAGAACTATATGTGACATTTCACCACCAGTCCCTCCAAGGCTCATTCACAGCACATCTCCTTATGCAAAAGGCATTTAGTCCATCTGCAAGAGTTGCCAAAATCCTAACAGTTTCAGCACTGGTAAAAAGTACAATCTCCGAGTCTTCTCTCACATGTAAGGCAAACTCTTAGCTACAAATATCTGAACAAATGCAAAGCTGAATTCTTCCAATCTCAAATGTCATACAATAAACATTTTCATTTCAAAAGTTGTAAACAGGAGAATACAAAGAATTGCAACAAAGGCATGTCCATAATCCAACAGGGCAAGCATCTGAGGCAATCTGTGGCAAGTTATGAGCTCCAAGAGGCTTGATTGGTTCCAGTCCTACAGCACTTCTGGTGGTTATAGATCTCACAGCTTCTCTCATGGGCTGGAGGTGCTCCCTCTTTGTGGTTTCCTTAGATGATGTGCATCCCTGGCTTGTCCGAACTTATGATGTCTCCACTGCAACGTTGGCTTCACCCTCACAGCTTCTGACACATTGCCCTGTCAGAGACACATTACCTGATTACTCAACTCTTCTAAAATCATGGTGGAAGCCTTAATACCACAATGGTTGCATTCTGTATGCAACTAAAACCAGTGCCACATGGTTAATGCCAACATCTGCTGCCAGTTGAAGCACTAGCCAGGCTTTCCTCTCTTGGCTGCAGAGGTCAAGTTCCTGGATTGCTGGGCATTCTGAACACATTTTCTATGTGGTTGCCATTCTGGAACATGGTGTTCTGTGGCTTTCTCCTCAAAGAAAAGTCTTTCACTTTTAAAGTTTTGAGCCTACATAGTGTCTTGCTGCTTCTTGTGATACCTCAGACCATCTTTTGTATCCTCCTGTTCCTTCTCAGAAATTGAGATCTTCTCGACTCTATCCTTGTAGTCCACAGCTTTACTGGAGCTTATTATCTGGCCAAACTCACATTTTAAGTAATACTAATGGGTTTTTTCCTGTTGATTTTCAACATACATCTTGTTAAAAGGCCACAAAAATAGCCATGCCACAGCCTCAACATTCAACTACCCTGAAATTTCTTGTTATATTAGTCTGTCTCACTTAATCTGAGTCTAAGGTAAATTCTCTAAACATGAACAAAATGGAAATAAACTTTCTGCCAACCATAACATGTCATCTGGAGTTCAACAGACTACGCAATCCTTCTTCCCAGCAGAGATTTCTCAAACCTAGTCTTTAATAGCAGGGTTTCTATCAGGCTTTTGATCTTCTGATCTCTGATCAGAATCTCCCATATAAAACAACCTAAGGTGCTGCAGTGGTATTGTTTTAGACAAGTTCCAACCTTTTGAAACTCTTCCCATGAGCCATTCCTAAAGGCTCTTCAGTCACATGACAAGATCCGGTCACAACAATGACCCCATTTCTCTAGTATAAAATTTTGTCTTGGTTATTTTCTCTCATTGCTTAGCCAAAATACCCAACACCCAAAATTAATGAAGGAAAGATTTATTTAGCTCACAGTTTGTGTAGATTTTAGTTCATAATCAGCTGACTCCAAGACAGGGTCACATGTGAGGGGCAACAGTTCATGGTGGTAGAAGACAGCAAAAATAACTAGAACAAAAGGGGCTTATCAAGCTTCTTTTCCTCCCCTATATTGCAAGCAGAGTATCACCCGTAGAGCAGGTGTATATAGCACTCACACCATCTCCCTGTCTTCTTCTTGCACAGTATGAGGATGTTTACAAAGTGAGAACCCTGGCCCTCTGCTGAGTTTCTTAGTTAAGCTTCTAATCTTCTCAAGTTGACACAATGCATCAATCATCACAACTGCAAAACAGTAGTTTTCTAATTCTTTTATTAGAGGCTTTTCAAAAAAAGTAAGATGGTAGGATTAATATTAATTTTTCCTTATTTTCAAATAATAAATTGGTATATTAGCAAATTCCAGTAAAATGAACCTGTTTTGGTTTTTAGTCTTCAACAACTCATGGATATTTTCAAGTTTTCAGCTACAATTTTTTAAATCAATGAATTTTATCTGTTTATTTTGCAGTATTGAGAATTGAGTCCACAGCTTTACGAATGCTAATGAAGCCCTCTGCCATTAAGCTACATATCCAGCCCTAATTTTATTCTTTCAAGTAGTTTAACATGCACACAAAATTGAGCAGAAAGTAGACAGTTCCCATCTACACCCCAAAACATGCCACTCCTTGACTACGGTCATACCACAGAACAGTGATGTTTTGGTGTAATTGATGAATCTACATTTGCACATTATCAGCACTCAGACTCTTTAATTTACATTATGGTTCATGGTAGTGATATTTGATGTGATCAACAAATGTATAATAACATAGATCACATTGTAGGATTGTGCAGAGCTTTTTACTGTCCTAAAACTCTGTTTGCTCTGTCTATTCATCTTTCCTTCCTCCTAGACCCTGAAAACCACTAGTTTCACTGTTTGGCCTTCTCTAGAATTTCTGGTGACTGGAATCATGCAGTATATGGGTTTTTTTAACTGGCTTATTTTAGTCAACAAAATTCATTTAGGCTTCCTCTTTGCATTTTCATTGTGTGATTGTTCATTTCAGACTGATTAACATTCTATTGTTGGGATTCCATTGTCACTGTTTATTTCTTCACGTAGAAACTGAAGGATATCTTGGTTTCTGTCAAGGTTTGGCAATTATGAATAAGTAAGTGTATTATAAATATCTGTGCATGTTGTTAAATTGACAAAATTTTTCAATGTATTCAGACATTTTACTATGTACTTTTGTTATCT